>CAOJCQ011976806.1:0-11215 GCA_948356215.1 Stillingia texana | reverse complement strand
TTGATCATGCTACATACATTTTACACACTCATGTTATGTTTGTTGACCATGCCTTTATATACCTAATCATGCCTCCATACATCTTACATATTCTTATCATATATGTATACATGCATATCCATGTAATCTTATACCTATCATTATGCAGTAGACATTTTACACCTTCATATAACCACATATTTGCATGGCACAACATATATAAACACATTTATGGTCACCTATCCATACATTATCTATTCATGCAACTCATGCATCTTAACACATCATAGCCATCAATACGGCACAATCATCATACATAACACTATCACACATTTATATAGTCTCATTCATGCATGCATACATGTTGCACATGCATATTATCACTTACATATTTCATACAACTCAATAGAGCAACCATTCATCAAAAGACATGCAAATCACATTCTGCCCAGATTCACATCCTATCCACAACCTTCTGTCCTCCTAGGTATTTGAATTCAAAAATTCATTTCTAGTTCATGTTTTATTTTTGAAAGTTGTTCCCCTATGTCTTAGCTTTCTATGAAACTTGGCCTTGCATCATTTTCATTTTTTTACTTCAAGTTATGCTCAAAATACTGCCCAGAGGTCAGTGACACTTTCTGGCAGAATGTTGAGTCTAACTTGGAAATCATTCCGGGTCTAAATCCTACATTTCTAGCCTAATGTCCAATCATAACATTTATAGCCCTATGTCTTATCTTTCTCTGGGATTTAGCTTTGCCTCATTTGCATTTTTCTTACATAAGTTATACCTAAAATATTGCCAGTAGGTCAGTTGACACATTCTGGGCAGAATATTGGGTCTAAATTTTAGGGCCATTTTAGGTCAGAAAACATCATTTTTAGCTTTAGGTCAAATCTTAGCATTTTTAGGTCTTTATCGTAGCTTTCTAAATTGGTATTAACCATTCAAATCAGAGGTCTCTAGCTCAAGTTATGAGCATTTTTGTCTAGATTATTCCGATGTCAAAAACAGTTTTGACTTTTACTTTAACCCAAAATTTTGTCCATATTATGGTTTGATCCAGATATTGGTTAAACCTTAAGAGTTTCTCTATTATATGTCTAGTTTCATTAGAAATTATCCTTACTAAATTTGAAGGTCCAAAAAATTATTTATGTCCAATACAGTGGTCAGAGGTTAAAAGTCCAAAATAGGCCAACAACCATTCACTTAGCAAATCAACAAAAATCAAGTAATTCACAACACATGCAACACCCTAAATTATCTACCAACATTCCCAACTCAACCTAAATTCTATTTTAACATATTTAACCAATAAACATATATTTTCAAGTATGGAATACTTCCATACGTTTTTCTTTCTCTTTCTTGCTGCCTAGAGCTCACCTTTGCTCTACATCTTTCCCTTTGCTTCTTTCTCCTTTCCTTTGTCACTTCCTTTCACTTAACCTTGACCTTATCTTGTGCTAACACTTGGTTATCTTTTCTTATGATTTTCTTAAGCTTTTTGGTGATGGAAGAAGAAAAATATGAAAGGGAAGATAAGTGAAGTGGCTGCTGAAACTTGGGCAGAAAATGAAAAAATAAAGAAAATGAAAAGAGAGAGGAGAGAGTACTTACTTGGCTGCCAAAGATGAGTGAGAGAGGGAGAGGAAAGAATGGCCAAATGATGAAAGAAGTGGGGCTTTTATAGCCCATATGGTGTCGCCAAAAAGAGAGGAAAGAGAATGAGTGGGAGAGTGGCCAATTAGAAGGTGACACTTGGCCCACTTAGTTCATTTACTTACTAGTCCATCAAACTTTCATTCTCTTTCAATTTACTCCATAGGTGTAGTGCTAAATTTTTGTTCGGTTTTGTTTTGATCCCCCGAGTTATACCCTTTCTTAATTACTATATGAAAGTACTTCATATAATATGATTAGGGTATATTTCAGGTTGTTACATGTTCACTCGGCCAAAATAAAAAGACCAATTAGTTTTCCAAAACCAAATCTGGGTGACTATTGTGATAAGAATTGTGACTCCATTGAGGACTTAATTTTTTATAAGAGAATCTACTCCGAAAAGTCCCTATTGAATTAATTAATTACTTTTATGCATTCATTTGAACTAGTTCTTATTTAATCCAAACCAAACTGCATTTGCACATTTATTTTCTACCTGTATATATACTGTGTCTTTTTTACATTGGTGCCGCCCTTAAGCGTGAACCCACCTTCATTCAAGGTGGAAGATCATGAGGGGTGATGATCACAGACTTTTGGCCTCTGATACCACGTTCACTCAATGTGGTATATCAAATGGGTAAGGTGATAGGGAGAGAATCATATGATAATCATTATCATTGAAAGCCCAAGTCGAAAGGACCAAAGCCTTTTGAGACTAAAATCGATGACCCATGTAGTCATAAACCATAATAACTTCTCATAGGTTATATAAACATAATAGTTGTACATGTTATATGGATTTACTTTGTAATCGTTGTTGAACATCTTCTAAACCTGTATCTAAGCTGAGAGTTATTTTTCACAGAAATTCTCTTTGCATAAGAGGTTTTGCCACCGTTTCCTTTTCTGATCCTTAAAACCGCCAAAAGATAAAATGGGCAAATGACTTGTTCACTTGGCTAAAATAAAAAGACTAGTTAGTTTTTTAAAGCCAAACCCAAATCACACGTGCGATAGAAACTGGCAATTCCACTAGGGACTTAATTTTTAATAAGAGAATCCACTCCGAAAAGGTCCAACTTTAAATTAATTAATTACTTTTATGCATTTGTTTTAACTGGTTCTTATTTAATCCAAACCAATCTGCATTTGCATATTTATTTTCTACATGCATATATACTGTGTCTTTTTTACCTTAGTGGCGCCCTTAAGCATGAACCCACCTTCATTCAAGGCAGAAGATCATGAAGGGTAATGATCACTGACTTTTAACCTCAAGTACCATGTTCACTCAATGTGGTATATCAAATGGGAAGGGCAATAGGGAGAGAATAAAATGATAATCCCTATCATCAAAACCCTAAGCTGATAGGATCAAAACCTTTTGAGACTAAAACCGATAACCCATATAGTAATGAACCATAGTAACTTCCCATAGGTTGTATAACCATAATAATTATGCATGCTATATGGATTGACTTTATAACCATAATTGAACACCTTTTGAACCCTTATCTAAGGCGAGAGCTATTTTGCACTGAAATTCTCTTTGCCTAAATATGTTTTGTTCAACTATGTTCAAATGTGAGCTATAACTTTAATTGCCCCAAGTTATATGTTTATGCTTTACTTTTCATCTATACTTTGAGAAAGTATATAATTCATGCTCTTTCATTCCCGTTAGCGCCTTAGTAAAGCCCACCTAAGAAAGATGCACGAGACCTCATGTGTGGGAGAAATAAGGTTGGGAGGAAATTGCTTGTGGTTGTCTTTGTTGTATCACACGCACTTAATGCATACATGTATCATGCTTAACTATCATGAGGATACTCCTAGAATTACACATAGGACATGACTGAGTTAGATTTCACCCGATGATCTTTCCTAGTACAGGGATCTTTATGAATCAGCTTGGTGCTCGAAATCATACTTGGATAGGTTTTATGTGATAATTCTTTACCTGAAGAATTTTCATTGTGAATTGGCTTTGAGTCAAAATTAAGCCCGGGTAGGTTTTATTTTATGTCTCCCAAAAGATAGTCATCATGAACTGACCTCAAGTTTGAATCCGCCTGTAATTCTAGAAGAATCTAATTCAAGAATCATGACTTATTTGTTCGTGCTAACCCTAGTACGATGCGGACAACATAGGGATAAAAAAGTGGATCAGAGAGCAAAGGCATCTTCATAGCCAGATAATCTCTGCTAACTCCAATCCTCTAATCACTCAATCAATCAACAAGATGGCTGATGAACCCAATCATGTGACCAGTGAAGAATTCTTGAGTTTTCAAGAAGAAATGAGGATGATGATGGACTTGATGAAGAAGGTAACTATCCTTGGGGATGCCTGAGTAGAGGCCTCTAATATCATTGTGAATGCAGGTGAAGATGATTACATTAAGGAGGAAATATAAATGACTCTTGAATAGAGGGAGATAGCTAACTTGAAAGAGGAACTAAGGGGATAATTGAAGGACGCCTACAAAGAATCATATCCTCCTGCTCAGGAAAAGACAACGAAGGTGAATCTCGAGATGTAAGCCTTGAGGAGAGAAATGGAGGCCTTGAAGAAGATGTTTCCATGGAAGGGCCAAGTTTCAAATGGTGAATTATCCTTAACTAAGGATGAGAATATTCCAGAAAAGTTTAAGATGCCAGTACTACCGAAGTTCAAGGACACTTCTTGCTCTTAAGCTCATATATTTACCTATGTTGCATGTATGCATAATGCCCAGCTTGATGATAAAAAAAAAAGTCTTGAGATGTATCCAGTCCATTGAGGATCGAGCCCTAGAATGGTACTTGACCCTGGATAAAAATGTGAGAGAAGATTGGACTTTATTAGTGGATGCCTTCCAAAAACAATATGAGGATTACATATCCTCCCAAGATAGTTTAGTGGAGTTGAAGTTGGTGGCCCAAGAGCCAGGGGAATCGCTGTCAGCCTATATGACTAGGTTCAAAGAAGTGGCATCCTGAATGAAGGTGAGGTTTAAATAAATGGACCAGACCTGATACTTTATTGATAATGCAAATGAAATGACAAAGTCGTATGTCAGTAATAAGGGCTTCTTGTTTTAGAATGCACAAAAAAATGGATGTGTGGAAGTAGAGATTGATCCCGAGTGGAAGAGGAATAATTTAAGGAGTAACCAAGGTAGGAGTGGGAACTTCTATAAGAGCTATAAGATTGCTGCCAAGTCAAGTGGAGGAACTCCTTCCTCTAAGACTGTGGAGGTCTCTATGGTGAGATAGAGATAATACATCCAACTGAAAGGCCCATGCCATAGGTTTTGAAGAGCTTAATCAAAGAGAAGAAAATGACCCCATTAGAATCAAGACCAGTGACATCCCAGGTGTAATCTGGACACAGGGATGATCTTTATTGTGACTACCACCAACACATTGGCAATGCCATCGACTGTTGCTGCAATCTGAGGGATAGGATTCAAGATCTTATTGACCAAGGGGTCTTGCAAATAGGGGCATCTCCAATAAGGAAGAAGAGAAAGGCCATAGGGATGATTATGTTGAGAAAAGAGGAGTATTTTGTTTTAAAAGAATTGTATGGAAACAAATTTGAACATCTAATGGATAAAAGTTCTGAGTATGATCATTTCTCTTATGTGAATGTCTTGAATAGCTGGTTTGACTCTAAAAGTGAGGGAGAGAGTGAAAGCCTTGGGGAGAGTAGAAATATAGGGAGAAGCTGGTTTGATTCCTCTGATAAGGATGATGAAGGGGTAGTGAGTTAGAATTTAAGGGATGAGGGAGTTACGAAGGTGAAAGTAGAGGCAATAACATGATCAGATCGAATAGTCCCTAAAGTGAACCCCAAGCCAAACCCCAAGTCAAATATCCTAACCAGTGAAGGCCCAAGTCTATCTCAACCCATAGAAAATTCCATTATCAACTGGTTGAAGAAAGCGTCAACCTAGATATCAGTGTGGGACCTTTTGACCACTTCATAGGTTCACCACCAGAAAATCATCAAGGCATTGAATAGTACCTTAGTATTACTTACTACTACCCTTGAGCAAATTATTCAGGTGATGCAACAAATCTAATCACATTCTCTAAAGCTGAGTTGCCGATGGAGGGAAGGTGCCATAACAAACCATTACTCATTAGAGCGAAGGTGAATGGGCGCACCACCACTTTGGTAATGGTGGATGACAGCTCATCGATTAACGTATGCCCCCTGAAGTTGTTAAAGGGAATTGGACTATTAGAGAAAGACATTGCAAGGTTAAATCTAGTCATCTGGGCTTATGATAATACTAAGAGGCCAATAGCAGGGACCTTTAGGATAAGAGTTAAAATGGGGCCGATGTAGGATGAGATAGAATTTACAATGTTGGACATTTCGGCTACCTTTTCAGTGTTTCTCTTGAGATCTTGGTTCCACAAGTTGGGAGGAGTTTCATCCACCCTCCATCAGATGATCAAGATCCGTTATCAACTTGAAATAGTATGCATCATAGCTGAAGAGTCTTACATCAGCAACGTGTTAGATATTTGTTACCAACCCTTATCGGCGTTTCACGTAGATGTGTATGTGGTTAATGTGTCAGCACCAGGAGGAGACATGGAGAAAAGCATGGCAAAGATGGCTCAATTAATTCCAGTTATGAACATTATGAAGAAGATGGATTATACTCAATGTCAGGTTGAGAAAATATCACACTGGGATCCTAGAGACCGTGAAGAGTAGTGGAAAAAGAGCCAAAAATTCGAGAGGCCTCGGATATAAAGGCAACCAGTATGAAGAGAAGAGCAAGAAAAAGAAGATGATGCTTCATCCATTACTTCAAACTTTTAAGTCCTCTAGTGGGAAAGTACCATTCAAGGGTGATGAAAAGCCAGTATGGTGCAATGGCATTAGAAAGCCTGGGTTTCAGATCTTTAACAATAAGGTTGATTGGGAGACGGACAAGATAAAGAAGCAATATGAAGATTGGGCTGAGGAAATCATTAAGTCCATCTCCCAGTGGGCTTTGATCAATAAGACAAGATTCTCATGACTGAAATGGTTTTAGCCGAACTTGAATCAAAAGGAATCGCCTAGAATATAGATAAGGCTAAGATAGTAAGTTCTCCTGTTAAAGTAATAGCAGGGAAAGAGGCAACTAAAAGAAGATGCCAGAGTTACCAATTGCAGATAACATCCAGGGAAGAGAAAGCGGTGAAGACATTCCTAGAGTCTCAGAGATTTTTAATGATGATGTCGAACCTTTTAATGATGCATTATTTATTACTAATATGTTTGAAGAGGATGAACTCTTCGTTAATGCAATTAATAAAAAGAAATATGATTTTGCTTATGTGTGCGATGTTTTTGCCAAATGGTACTATACATCATGATGATAATCATTATGCATGCATTTTTAACATTAACTCCATCAAAACATATTCATTTAATATTGGTTATAATGACAATCCTAAAAACGTTCTCATTGCTTCTGATATAACCACTGAAGAGAAGATAAAATTCAAGAGAATATTAACAAAATATAAAAAGGTATTTATGTGGTCATATGAAGACATGTCTGACATTGATCAATCTGTGGTAAAAAAATGAAATACTAACCTTCTTAGAGTCCAAAGTTGTCAAGCAGAAATTACGTCGCATGCATCCTAAATAGGCTGATGCTATAAGGGAAGAGGTACACAAACAGTTGGAAACCAAATTCAAAAAGGTGAAGTATCCAACATAGCTAGCCAATGTGGTCCCAGTGGTGAAGAAAGATGGAAGAGTTAGGAAGTGTATATGTAACAACACGAATTATACCCTAATCAAAGTATTAATGTATATAAGTATTATACTCCAATCAAATTATATAATGTATATACGTATAGTAAATGAAATTGAACAAAAATTCAAATATATGACATAAGGATTAAATTAGAGGAAAAAGGTAGGAGGGCATTTTAGTCTTTGCCCAAAGATGAGCAAGGGTCACTTATCCTTTGAAAAGTTATAAACTTTTCAAGCTTTCTTATCTCCTCACCTTGGGGACCGAATTGGTGTCCCATAGAAGGACATAAATTGTTTAATTATCATTCACTTCTTCCCTCTTTTCCACACCTAAGATTTCATCCACCATTAGTCTCCTCCATCCCCTCAATTTTCTCTCAATTCTCTCCACACAATTCACTCAAATATACTTAGAAAAATCTATAGCAAGCAAGAACACCCAATCCTAAGGTAAGATGGGTTAAATTAGGATTGAAATTTTTGATTTATAAGATAGGTTAGCATGACTAACTCATGATTCTATGTGATTTGGTGATAGATAAAGGAAAAGGAAAGGTGGTGGAACAAAAGTGAGTTTAAGACAGTAAGTAGGTAAGAAAAAGGGATGGAATCTTTCTAATTTTTAAATCCTTTATTTTTCTATATAAATTGATGTATTAGAGTTAGGATTGTGTTGGGGTATTGGTAGAAAATTTTAGGTGGTTGTATGTGATGTTTGTGGCTTGTCTTGCATGAATATGTGTAAAGAAAGAATCTATCCCGTTTTCTGCCTGGACCTCCGACCATAGAAAAATTTACCATAAATAATATAGACCTCAAAATGGTTCAAGGACAGTTGGAGGTGAAACTAGACATAATTTAGAATACTTTCATATTTTGGTCAAATTGGAATCGAGTCAGAATTTAATAGAAAAGTATTGGTCAAAACAGTAATCAAAACTGTCTGGAATTTTAGAATAGTCTGTAATAAAATGACTATAACTTGAGCTAGAGATCTCCAATTTGAATGATCTACCCCAATTTATAAAGAAAATAAACAGACCTAAAGTTGTTAAGCTTTGAGTCAAAGCTAAAAATGAAGGTTTCTATTCGAAAATGGTCTTGCAAGTTAGACCTAGTTTTCTGTCCAGATTATGTCAATTCACCTTTGGACAGTAAATTGGGTGTAACTTGAGTTAGAAATATGAAAATTATGAAAGGCTATTTTTCATGGATTCCTAAGAAATAGGGCTAAATATAACTGTGACTTGGGCTAGAAATAAGTGAATAAAACCCAGAAAATTCCCCAAGCTAGGCTCAACTTGCTGTCTGGAAGTGTCGTTGACCTCCGGGTAGTAAATTGAGCATATTTTGGGCTAGAAAAATCAAAATGATGCAAGGTCAAGTCCCTAGGATAGCTAAGACATAAGGTTATGACTTTACACATCAAATTGGGCCAAAAGTAACCTTAAGGACTTCGAAAATTTAGTGGACAGCAGGTTCAGGGCAGAACTACTAGGATATATTTGCTGTTTTGCATGATGGAGAAGAATTGGCTTCTTTTATGGTTAAATGATGCATGGATGGTATGCTATGCATGTATAACTTATATGAATACATAGATGGTATCATGTAAATTTATAATTGGAGTATGCATGATGCATTAACCGTATGCTTGGTCATGGTAATATTAATATGCATGTAATGTAAGAACCAACAAGTATGAATTTATGATTTAGTATGAACATATATATGCATGTAATGACTTGATGTTTATAATGAATGGATAGCATGCATGATCACGTGAATTTGTAATGTATAAGGAACAAGGTATGAAAAAATGAGACACGAACCTTAAGTTATAAAATGCATATATTTATGCATATAGTGGATAATAGGCATGCCTAGTAGGATCACAGCTGCTACCGATTCATTACCTGTGGTTAACTACCAATTCACTACTAACGAGTAGCTACCGATTATTTATTACCTACGGGTAACTACTGATATTTGTTACCTACAGTAAACTACCGATATGTTAGTTACTAGTACTAGTATCTACCGATTCATTACCGATGGGTAACTACAGATGGTCCATTATCCACTATAATAAAATGAAATATGATAATTTTATATCAAACATGTGACAAAGCTATCTGGCTACTTTGAAATTAAATGGAAAAGTATAATAAGGGAAGGTGTGCCTTTATTATGTATATGTGACATGCTTATGAGTATGTTTTATATTTAAGTTTGTAAGTATGGCATGTTTATGAAGGTAGGTTTTATTCATCACTTTTAATATACCAAGCATTTGTGAGATATACATAGATTAGATATAATAATGACTGATGTGAATTGCATAAAAATGTTGTGCATTATGGGCTTGAATACTTACTTGATTTAATTAGGTTTTTCAAATTTAGAAATATTCCCACTAAGCGAAATCGCTTAGCACGGGTGTTAATCCGTGTAGGCCAAAGTAAATCTGAGAAGGTCCGATGAGCTTCAACTGCTGGAACAAGCCAACCACCGCACTAAAGTATATCCATGAAATCAGTATTTTGCTTATATAAGTATTATGCAAGAACAACAGGATTTTGGAACAATTGATATATGTGAATTTTTATGTATGAACTATAAAGTTTTCAAGCTTAGTTAAATTATGGACTATGATTGCATGTGATATCTATCATTACTCACTCTATAAGTCTTCTGCTAGAACTTAAAGATTAAACAGTAAATGCATGTAAACTAAGAGAAAAATTTATTCGGTTTTTCATATAAAGTAAAGTCTTCTGCATGATTATATATATTAAAATAAGAAATAGATGATTAAAGCGATGGTAACTTAGTGACGTCCTAATTGTATGTCATGGAGTCTAAAGAATAGAAATTAGGGCGTTATATTTAGTGGTATCAGAGCACTAGGTTTAGTCAGTTCTGGTTAATAACTAAACTCTAGGTTTAGGCGATTTTGAACTAATAAATGAAATAGATAAAGTTCTTGCATAATAATCAATAAATATGGATATACATGTTGGCTAAAGCGGTTGCTCATGTTGGTTATAGATTTTTGAGATGGACCAGTCCTGAGACACCCGATCTCGATATTACCAATCCCAAAGCGCTTGATATCAAAATGCTAAGGAGGAAACAAGTGCAAGTAATAATCCTGTTTGATCTGATTCTTTTAGACTAGAAGCTTCATGGGAACCGAATGATCCAGTACCTGAGGATAGGGAAGAGAACATGTACAGAATGACTCAAGAGATGTCCAGAGTCTTACAGAGGCTTACTGCACCTCGTGCCCCAATAAGCTTTATGAGGAAACATGGGGGTGAGGAATTCTTAGGTACCATATTGCATGAAGCCGATATAGCTGAATATTGGCTAGAGAAGACTCAGAGGCTCCTTGAAGAGATAGATTGCCCACCAGAACAATAGGTAACTTGTGCAGTATCTTTACTACAGGGAGCGACATACAACTGGTGGAACTTGGTTCTTAAGGATTCTCAAATGCTGACTCCACCAACTTGGGACTTCTTTGTACGAGAATTCCATAATAAATTTATCACTAAAGCATATAAAGAAGTGAAATGGAAATAACTACTGCACCTGAAACAAAGAAATTTAACAGTAATGGAGTATGAAAAAGAGTTCGATGGGTTGTGTAAGTATGCTCTAGAAGGGGTATTAACTGAAGGATTTCGGTTTCAACATTTTGAAGAAGGACTTTAAGAGTACATCAGAGATAATATAGCTGCATTCACTTCACTTCAACAAGTAGGATATTATCAGCTGGTGTAAGCGGCGTTAAA
>CAOJCQ011948992.1:0-10021 GCA_948356215.1 Stillingia texana | reverse complement strand
GTATATGCATCAACTGCTTTGAAGAAGCGCTCTCTGATTTTAGTAACATTTTTTAAATTTATTTTCATATTACTCAATAGCTGGTATGTGTAGAAGCAATGAGTAGCATCTTGCTAAACCTTTATAACACCTTGCTCAATACTCTCATTTTTATCTGACACGATGCACATTCGCTCTCTTCTTTCATATGCCTTTTTAAATTGTATAAATAAACATTCTTAGGATAATTTATTTTCAAAATCTACAATTCAAAAGGCTAATGGAATATTAGGACCTACTGCATCTTGCGTGCTTGTAATAATGAGCATACCTCCGTATTTCAATGTTAAAAAGGTTTCATCAACAAAGACAATTGACCTGCAATGGTTCCAACCACCTATGCAAGCGTATAGAGCTACAAAGACATATTCAAATGAATCATCTTTTGTTGTTTTTAGCTAAAAAACAGAACCGGGGTTGGTGGATTCCAACATACGTAAATAACCTGGAAGCAAAGCGTATGAGTCTATTAGTTTACCTATAATTTTTTCTAATGCATTTTCCTTTGCCCTCCAAGTTTGTATATAATTCATATCAACCCCATATTCAGCCTTTATGTCTCTCATAATATATTTGGAGGCATATATTGTCTTCACATTTAAATACTTCAACTTGATGATATCTCCAAAATTTATTTAATGTTACTTGTCATTTACCTAACAGTTGCTTATAATTTCCATTTGCAATCCTCATCAACGTAAATCAAAACAAGCCATTATGGAGTTGATCCAACCACTTTGTACTGAAAGTTGTTTTTATAGCATAACTTCTTATGCCTTAATCAAGTATTGTGTTGGTTATGTAATCATCTCCCTCTTCTATCATTGAAACATCTGGATTAGATATGCTGTTTGCTATTGTTGTAGCTTGCTTTTCTATTATCAGTTACAATTTCATCCATACTCTTTCTCATCACGCTCATATAGTCCACCATATCAAAAAATCACTTTCTACACCTTCACATGAAAACACACTTGATATTTTTATTTGCATATCATCTGTTCCATATGTGCTCAAGGTTGTGTAGAAGCATTACCGTACAAAAATTTATATTTTAAAGAGCATACAACAAAAATCTTTTTTGGCTATGGTTTTACATTTATTTTACCTAGGTTTTACAGTGGTCTTACCATAGTTTTACCTCTGACGGTAGGGATGACCATGGAAAACCAAAAACTGGTTAACCATAAAATCAATCCGAAACCAAATCGATTTTTAGGATAATCGAACAGATTTTTTCATACAGTTAACCGATTTTAATTTATCGGTTTATTTTAATATTTTAAAAAATCAATGATTAACTGAATCGATCGATACACATATATCTATATATTTTTATACATATTTTTATGTTAAAAATATTTCTTTTGGACAATTTTTATGTCAAATATAGGTGAATATAAGTTATATAATTATCATATTTTTATCTATTATTATTTAATGGATTAAATTTTCAATAGAACTTTCATTATCGATTTTTTATTTTTTATAATTTTATTTATTAAAATTAATGTAAGAATTATTGTATTAAAATTAAATTTGTATTCAAATATTAATTTAGTACTAATTTATTGAAGTTATTAAATATATCCATATTATCATTTTATTTTAAAAATAATTAATAACATTATTTTTTTCTTGAAATTTTGATATTGAAGTATTTTAAACTTAAAATATTGTTATGTATGAATTTTAATGGTTAACCAATTTGAAAAACCGAAATCGATTGACTGCTTAACCAAATCTAATGGACTGATTAACTGTTACTAATTTTAAAAAATCGATACTAATGGACTTGTTAATTTTTTTAATAATGGACCGGTAATCGGTCCATGACCATCTCTATCTGGCAGAACCTCAAATCATCTAGGTTTTACATTGGTTTTGCTATGGTTTTACACTAGTTTTACAACTAGCAGAACTTCAATTAATCCAGGTTTTATCATGGTTTTATCAATAGCAGAACCTTGAATAATCCAAGTTTTTCAGTGGTTTTACCACTGGCAGAAACTCGAATAATACAAGTTTTACATTGGTTTTACCACTGGCAGAGCCTTGAATAATCCAGGTTTTACAACTTCCAGAACCTCAAATAATTCAAGTCTTATAGTGATTTACAAGAGTTTAACATGGTTTTACCACTTCTAGAATCTCATATTAACTATGATTTTACAGTGGTTTTACTATGGTTTACCATGATTTTACCACTTCCACAACCTTATATTAAATATATGATTTTACCCTAATTTTACCATGATTTAACCACTTTTAGAACCATGATTTTATAGTTTTTTGTGCTGTTTAACTATGCTTTCACTAATTTTTACTCTATGCAAATATATGTACAACTATTTCAATGTTATTGATATTACTTTGTAAATTTTTAGATGTATAAAGGAAATTTCTTGAAATCTGAACACATTTTCTTCAAGCGAATGTAGAAATGTAAGTTCATATCATCATATATTCTCATTGGCTCAAAGTCATCTATAAATTCAAACTTTATGTCTAGTGCGACCTTATTTATATTAATTTTTAATATGGTTGCTATTACCTTAACTAAATTCAATCAATCTTACAATTTTTTAAATTTATTCTCAATATTCTATTATCCATTGTATTTTATTTGGATACAAATTTTTCCATAATTCATGCAATATGAGTTAAACCAATTGCAATTTGATTAAAGTTCACAACATATTATTAGAGATGTAATGAAGTATTTCTATAACACCAATGACAAATGAAATGTAGAATGATAAGTGGGGTTTGCTTCTAGAGGGGATTGTTTCATACCAAATGCATGAGGAATTTTAGTGAACTTTAGTTAGAATTTGAGACAATATTCATTATCAATAATGAACTATATGTATTTGTTAAATTCCTCCGCTCATTATAAAACAGTGCATTTACTGTGTTATAAGCACCATTGCATGAATAACTATATAATATAAACACTACGTTTCTTATAAGTGCACATAATTACTGTTTTGATTGAATATCACTAGCTTGAAGGAAAATTTGAAACAATTGCTAAAAAAAATTCTCAAAAATTGAAACTAAAACTCTGAAGAAGCTAAATATAAATTTCAATTCTCTTTTTGCAAAAGAAATTTGTGAAAAGTTTAGAGAAGAAGAATAAGAAAAAGAAAGTTTAGTTAGAGCCCGATATTTGATTTTAATTTTCATATTTACGTCAACAAATCTTGGAATTGACTTTAATCAACTCAATCTCCAAGTTGAGCAGGAGGTGATGAACAATTACATGATTCTCTTCTAAATGTGAAAAATTTTGAATCAACAAATCCTCAACTCATATTTGCAAAGACTTTTCAAATACAATCAATCTTGAACTCAACCTTGAACACAATCACAGAATTACGAAAGTTGATTTTGAGAACTTCAACTCAAAATATCATATTAAAAAACCTGAATCAATTTTTGAAATTCTCAATTCAGAAATCGCAACAATTACCCAAGATATTTTGCTCCTAGAGATTGCAATCAGCCGCTAGATTATCGATGATTTTTTTTGCTCCTAGAGATTGCAATCAGCCGCTAGATTGTCGATGAAGATTGTGATGGGCCGGAAGACATAGATAGGGATCAACCTTGGAGAAGGAGAATGTGTTCACCAGAGCATGTTGGTGAGTTTTTTGACCCACTGATGTGTTTGGAGTTGAAAACTTGAGGTAGGATTTTTTTTTTTTTAGTTTATGATGGTTTTTTAGTTAAGTGGTTAATAGTGTAATTATTTTTAGTAATATGACTATATTTATTAGAGTGCAGTTATTGGAAGTAATTATTTTTTAATTAATGGTTAAATATGAGCAAAGCCCTTCTTATAACCTTTAGGTAACTTTTCTAAACCCTCACCATCCAGCTACCCTCTTCCTAAATACGAAAACCTGCTCTCCCCTTTCTTGACCTTACTCTACCCTGTGTAACTCCCTCCCAAAGATAGCCTTAACTACCTTTAAACAAATGATAAATTCCTGGAACATGAATGCAGATATCGGATTTGGAACTCTATTAATGAATTGCGCAATTATAAAGATTACCCTTCAGGATAAGAATTAAGAATCTAAAAGAGAGCAACTAAATTAAACTTGACCATTTTTTACCATGGTGTACGTCTGTACGAACAAGTTGACCTATTTTGATTGATTTTCTATTCAGGTATCGAGTGAGGGATAAGAAATGGAAGGTTGTGGACTCGGCATAAATTTCAAAGCTAGGTCGAAGGTTGATACCCATTCAAGCCCGTTATTTTTTCTGAGATATACCGACCGTCCAATGCTTCCGGATTATTGCAAAGACGCCTTTCTCATTCCTCTGGATTATCGCAAAGATAGCCTCCTTGCCTCCTATCCCAAAACTCTAGGGGCTAGGTTCAAGTTTCAATATATTCCTATTGGCTGAGTTTTTGGTATGTGCTACATTTGGTTAATTTGGTTCTATGATTTCAAACTATAATTTATAATCTCACTTTGTCAAAGGAACCATTGTAATTCCAAGAATGCATTCACATAATACCCACTCCAATATCATAAATCTCTACAACTCATCTTCTGGCATTTAATATCCTAAATAGAATGAATATTTATACATTACTCTAATAAACAAAACTAGCACAAAATACTCACACCAAAACATCAATTCGACCAAAATTTTATGAAGGCGGCTATGATCGATTTAAAAGTAGCCACCACTGGATTAGTTTCCAGTTTCCTGGGAGTTTTCGATTCTCCTTCCCATGATTCACTGCCCAGAAAAACAAGCAAAGGAATAATCAATGAACCTATAACGTCTCAGAAATAATTCAGTTAACTAGAAAAAGATTCAATCCATATACTTACAGATTAATTCTTGCTAACTTAGGGCTGCCCCTTTTCTCAGAGCTGCCACCACATTGGATATCAGCTTTGTTTTCTTTAACTGCTTCTTCCTGGTCTGTTAGCTCAGGGCCATTGCCCATCTCATAAGCGCCATTCAGAGATTTTGTTTCCATGACATTTGCCGTATTTACATTCTGCCCAAAAAGAAATAATAGTTCAAGGCTTAAATCTTTTGTCACCCATATACATCGGGCTGAGCTTTGTATTTTCAGAAAAATTTATATTGGATCACTCAACTAATCATACTGCCACAAATCAAATGTGTTTGGTTATATCTCAATTTAAATATGCCCTGTTTGCTGCACACTACCTCATTCAACTAATCAAACTGTCAAACATCAACATTGTGAAAATAGTAATCAGAAAATATAAGCAAATTTGTGTTGCTTAAGAACTGCATATGCACACAACATCATTAGGTAGTTGTTTTGTGTATCTGCAACTTAACTATAGACTTTCATCCCCTGAGCCTACGATAATCCTCTTTTTATCTTACTACAAAGTATGGAATTTAGTACACTAATAGTCAACATGTTCCAAAAAATTCCATTAAGGAGTTTTAGCAGGACTATGAGCTTCCAAAGTAAAAATGAAAATAATCAAGGAAAAAAAAGAAGGCCAACTCATAACCAAGAATAGAAAGCTCAACATTTTTTCTGTGGAATTGTAATGAAACCTACAAGAATTTGTGTTCGGAAAAGAAAAAATTACAAAATTTATGCCCTAAATTCAAAATTCTGTCCTCAAATTTTCATATCCAGCAAACAGGCACTGGAAGAAGTTTATAAGTTCAATAATTACAAACTATTGTTACTGGTGTGATGTACAGTTAGGAGATTCAGCCTCAAAAGTCAAATATAATACAATGTTCTACATGTCAAATAAATGTTCAGGGTATAGTTAATCCCAAGCCAATCAGTATTCAAAAAGTAAATGAAGAATAAAAAATAATGAAAAATCACAACTGCTGGTAACATTTAGCTCTCCAATAACATTTAAGAGTTGAGATCTAAGTCACAACCAACCCTACACAACTTTTCTGGTTCTGTTTTTGTAATCCCATCCTGTTACATCATAATGTCACTACAATGGTTGCACATACCAACCATAAAATTTCAGCCTCCAATATTTTTATACCCCTTATCACTGGTAAAACATAAAACTTCATTTAGACCCCTTATCACTAGTAAAACTTAAAACCTCATTTAGACTCTTTATCACGGGACTACCATGACAAATTTTCCCAAAAGAACTTGGAGAGATTTAGTAAAACATAACCAGGTTCACCCATTTTAGCATCTTCATTTCCCCCATCTTTTGCATTATAACAAACAGTAAGGATCACTGGACAACCATGATAAATCATCCCAAAAGAACTTGGAAGAGATTTAGTTTAGTAAAACAAAAGTAACCAGTTTCACCCATTTTAGCATCTTCATTTCCCCATCTTTTGCATTATAATAAACAGCAAGGATGAATATAATTAAATTACTTCTCAGCATAGTGTACCAAATTATGTTGTTGACAATTTTAAGTATTCATGTCTACAAAGATCTGTCCAAAAGAATCCAGTAAACAAAGAGCATTCAAAAGAAACATCACCTTAGTTTCAGCACTTGCCATATTGTAAGGGGATGATTTCACTTCAACATCTATGTCAACCTGAGCACGATCCACATCGTAATTTTTGGTGGCAAAAGAATTTGAGCTTCCTGATGTGAGTTCTTCTATTGTTTTCACTGCTTTTCCATCTATCAATTTAGAGTCTCCTTCCAAATGATCCGCTATTTTTTGCACTTCTTTATCATGTACCAAGGAAGCATTAGGAGACACACTTGTTCCATCTGACAAGGAACTGTCATGTTGTGGTTCCAGGGGCACCTTTTCAACATCCTTTTCTGACAAGGATCCCTGTAAATTCCTTGCTTCACCAGAATTTCCATCCAAGTTATCCGTTTGCTGAGTGACATGTTTTAATGGAAATGTCTCTACAGTAACATCTCCCATTTCAATTACTTTGGCCCTAGATACAGGCAATTCTTCCATACTTTTTTTGAGTGGCTTGCTTACTTGCTTACTTGCAACTACTAAATCATGAAATTCTTTATTTGTAAGATTTACATTTGATCCATTAACGATTAGCTCCTTGCCATGTTGAGCATACACCTTGTCAGATATTATATAAAGCTCTTCAGTTGTATCCTCATGTTGATAAGATTCCAAAGGGCTTCCATCAGGTGAGACAGATTCAGAAGCTTCAGCTTCTGTGGAAATTGTACCTAATGGGTACTGTTTAAATAGCTGATCAGAGTCCAGCTCTTCTGGCAATGACTTAGCAGGGCCCAGCACTCTGTTTTCTTGGATTATTTCTCGAACAATTTCCCTTATTGTGTAGAAAGACCCTCCAACTTCCTTATGTGTGAGATTAAGAGACGGGAAAGTCCCATTGTTTAAACTCTGGTACCTACAAGCAATTTTTCATAAAGATAGAGGGGGAGAAGGCATGGAATCAAATTGGATTATGTAATTAAACCATCGAGGTATCTCTGGCCCACAAAGAAATAGTTTACAAGAGATATTTCAGTAAAGAGGTATTACTTCTTTATAAAGGATTCAACCATTTCCTTCCTCTCTTCTTTTGGAAGTCGAATGCGGGACTTCTTCCCTCCAGAGACATTGCGCTTGGCTTGCGCAAATGTTTGGCCAGGCCAACCACCTTTTATAGCATTCATGATGCTCAAATGTCCACGGACTTTTAGAATGCAGATCTACATATGCCACTGAAATCAGAAAACATCAGAGCATACTAAACACATAAAAGCTAGAAACTACCACAAAATAAACCAGCTATTCGCCTTTCAAACAAAGAGAACTGCAAAAAATTTCATGAGCAGAAGACCCTATAAATTGCTTCCCAGTAAATCAAGCACAGACTCCACTCAACATGCTAAGTGTGCAATCACGTTGATTTTCTCAAATCCAAATTCTCTAAACATATGTATGCAACAGAGAGAAATTATCTGACTTTGAAAGACACACCATGACATGTAATACAATTGGGAAATAAAGCAAAAGGAAAAAAATTTGGTAAATTTTGAAACAAAAGCATATAAAATTGATCATGCAACAAAACGCAGATAATATTATTAAAACAAAGAAAGCTCCTCAGAGCTTTAAATAGAGAAGGTTACCAAATTAATTAAAACTATAGTGCCATATACAGATAAATTTGAAGGTCCGAACTTCAAAAATAAAGTAAAACCAAATGCAAGAACCCAATGGCAATTTCAATTGATAAAAGAAACGTCTTTATTTATATGAACGGTTCCTCAAAGATAGATGTTTGGATAGGTAAGCACTGAAACTTAGAGAATTTCATACTCCAATTTCTTCCTATTCCCTAATTTTTCTCTTCAACCAAACAACAAACATCCACTCACCTAAAAACACCAAAATTCTCACTATTCTAAATGAAAGCACAGGAGAAAAAAATTAGTGAAAAAACAAAAATCAACTAAATGCAGTGAAAAACATTGTAATCATCGAAAGATAGCTTATATACAAACCGAAATATATAAAGACCACGTAAGTAACCAAAAAAATTGAGAAAATAATCAATGAAAAGCCTGGATTGAATGCAAGCTGTAGCTATTGCATTTGCAGAGGAAGTGGCAAGAAAACGAAGAAAATGATATTAAAAAACGAAGCATAGAAAAGCGAAAAAACATGGAATTGTAGAGTGAGATGTTACCTGATGGACCAACGGAGAATGAGAGAAACGTAGAGATTAGGTTTGTTTTGATGGATTTAGGATTATTTAAAACCCTGACGGAGAAACAGTGAAAACATGAGAAATAGTAAAGTGTAAATTCTGAAAATTTCCAATTGGTGACGATGGCGATTTGGCGGGAGCCGGGTGGCTTATTATTATTATTATTATTATTATTATTATATACATGAAACAATAATAATAAATAATACATTAAAAAAATTAATACGTTATTATCACTTACAAAACAAAAAAGGAAAAAAATCCCTAAAAAGGGAGAAAAGGAAAACCTTTTAGAAATTTAAAATTACCCAAAATAAAAATGAAAAAACCTAATAAAATGGGGTTTTATTTCTATGGGAGTCTATGTGGTGCGCGAATGCGTACGTACTATCGACTCAAATGTGATCTCACTTGATTCAACAGTGAATAAACATTCACGCACCGGATCAAATGGGAGTGTTCCTACTGAAATGAGCACCAAAGATGGCCTCAAACTCTTCGGGCATGGGGCATAACAATAAATTATGGAAGCGAAAAGCATGAAAATCCATGTCCCATTAAGCAGCACAGACTTCTAAAAATGATACATCAAGGTTTGCATACCTGAGATTGTAACGACCCGAAATACACCCTAGTCATATTGTACGTATTTAATACGTATAATAATTAAATAAGGGTTTAATTCGGATACTTAATTAAATTAAATCTAAAGATAGAAAATAAATTGCAAGGGATTTGGATTAAATTGAATACGAAATAAAGTTGGAGGATTGAATTGAAAGAAAGTTAAATAATTAATATTAAATATATATATATATATATATATATATATATATATGTAAAGGTGGCCAAGATGCAGAATTTGGAATTGGAAATTTAAGAAAGGATTTGGGACATTTGGGACTTCATCTTCACGCCACATACAACCCACACATGCATATAAATTGAAGTTTCAAGCACAATTTGCTCATTTCTACAATTTCTACTTCTCTCTTTACATTAGCTCCTCCTTCTCACTAGGTTTCTTCTCCATTTTCTTTTTCTTTTCCTTATGGTTTCAACACAAAAGAGAGGGAGTGAGGTGTGTGAGAGATGAATAACAAAAGTGTCTTTAAGATCAACCAAGAAATTGCACAAATTGGTAAGTGAATTGAATGGATTTTATTGAGTTTTTGGGCTGGAATTGAGGATTGATTTAGATGTATATGTTGTGTAGAATCTGAGCAAATTTAAGGTAAGAAGAAGGCTGGAAATTTGGGTTATGATGTTTGAAGAATTGGAAGCAAAAGAGGTTAGAATAATCATGTGTATA
>CAOJCQ011941201.1:0-11437 GCA_948356215.1 Stillingia texana | reverse complement strand
AATTGATTATAATTCAATTTCCTTATTTTAATTGATTAAAATTCACTCAATTGTTATTGTTAACAAATTTAACATGGTAATAGTGGGGTCAATGGATCCATTGAGATGCAAACTTCATTTTGTAACTTTATTAGTTTATTTTTAATTTTTTTCATTAATTCAGTAAATTTGTACTTATTATATGCTCAAAGAAATTAGTGATCAAATAGCTAAAAACATGAAAATGCAAAGATTCCATAATCGGTTTTTTCCGTCCTTTTTTACTGTAACAATTAAGTAGCTAGTTATGGAATGAATTAATAGCTTTTTGTTTAATATGTCATTTATTTTAGGATCTTAATTCAAAGTACAGTTACAGTTAAAACTTTTTATCCCTTTTTATAAATGTGTTTAACGAGAATTAATACTAAAACTTTCTCTATTTACTCATCTATGTTGTCAAGTGAATTACAATTTCATATATATATATATATATATATATATATATTTGTTTTTATGTTCTTGTAAAGGTACCAAACATAAAATGATGTGAAAGAGAAACTTAGCCAGAGTTTTCATCGTCTTTTAATAAATTTCACGATAACTACTTTTTAGCAGAAAATGGATTTAGGTTCACTAAAAGTTTCAATAATTCAATGTGATGATGAATATTGTACAAACAAATCTCTCCATTTTTTAGCCACAACATTATCTAAATCGCTTAATGCACACATGTTAGGTATAAGTTCGACTTATCAGTTTCGCCACCATGGTTCTGCCGACAAATTCTGCACTTCCTTTTTTTTATTTTTTTTTTCTTATTACCTATTTCTAATTAAATAAACTAATATATATATATATATATATATATATATATATATAAAGTGTTGATCTATGTCCTGTGCTCACGCATGTGTACAGATGCACCGTCAGATTAAGTGAACGTATATGATTCGACAAAATATATATATATATATATATATACAAACATATGATATATCATAGATGCAATCTATATATACATGCCTTAAAAATGTAATTTGTTACAAGATTGAAAATTACTTATATCCAAATAAAAATGAAATTTCATCAAATCAGGGGTGGCAACAGCCTCTCTACAAATAAAGTTCTCCACTTTCAAGTTTGGAAAACAGAACCAGAGAGTATGCCTCCTACAAAATTTTGCATAGGAAGCTAAAGTGTGAGCAGCAACATTAGCAGACCTATGTATGAAATAGAAATCAACAACTAAAGATACAGAGTTCTCAAATATCGCTGACAATGGTTGTGATTACACAAGGACAATCAACTTGGCTCAAAACATATTTGAATAAAATTTGGGAGGCAGATTTCAACATTAAATGGTCTAGACAGAGACCGATTCCCACAAAATAGAACCTCTCAATGCAAAAGCCTCGCCAACAAAAAGGGAAGAGGTTAGGCATTTTCCTCCTCTTGCCCCAAGCAGTGAACCACGATCGTTACTTGCAACCACTCCTCGATATGCCGCTCCTGTATTGTTATCCATGCTTATATCACAGTTAATTTTGATACTATTCAGGGGGGTGCCTTCCATCGAATCTCCATCTGTAGAACCGCTCTATGTTCATTAGTAGTGGTCCCAAAAGTCCAATATCTGCACATAGTCTATCAGCCTGCTTGGCTACCACCATTGAATCTAGCCTTTGATTATCAAAACTTGAAGGACATCGTATTTACCAAATTGACCAAATAACCACAACCGCATGCTCAAGGATCCCTTCCTTGTCTAAGATTGACGTGTTAAGGGATTGCCACCATTGTAAAAAGGAGGGGAAACCTATCTGGTTTGGTCAAAAGCCCCAAGAAGAGCAAAGCCAGACCTGTAAGGCAAACACACATAAAAACAACACATGTTTCGGAGTTTTAAGGCCTTACAAACAAATGGGGTAGATATGAGAGGTATTCAATCCTCTGTTTCGCAAATTCACATTACAAGGCAACACATTTTTATTGACTTTCCACAAAAAGAGAGGGATTTTTCTAGGAAGCTCGAGGCGCCATATAGAAGTCTAGAAGGTAAGTTTTGGAGTGTTGGAAAAAGTTGCAATCTGACTGAGCTGGCTTATTTCTTTCTCCTCTCACAAGAGGTGGTAACAACTTTTCACTATAATCTTTCCATTCTGATGATAGTGCTACACCCACATGTCATTAACTATAGGATTCCCAATAGGAATTTCTAAATTGCTCTAGTCGTTGATTCATTGAAAATTGCTCTAACCGTATCTTTCTTCCCTCTTTGATGGTCCATGTCAATAAGCTCCAACACCCTTCTCGGCCGGATGTCTCCTTTAAAACTCTCATCCACTAAAAAAAAAAAAAAAAATTTATAGATGGAATCTAAGGATCATCCCATGCGTGTGTTGAGGCTTATTGTTAATTTGCTTTCTCCATCCTTTTAGGAACATTGTCGTTCTCCTTCTCCACATCAAACTATTCCAACCCCAAGAAACATCTCCTTTTTACTAGCATTCAAAAAATATGTGTGTGGGTAGTATTTTGCTCTTAACAGTCTTACAAGAATAGAGTTTGCGTTACAAACCAGTCTGCTCACCTGCTTCACCAACAAAGCTTGATTAAAAATTCTGAGATCCCTACAACCCCTCGCTTTCATAGACAGTTTGAGTTTTTTCTCAACCAACCTATTGTAATTTCCTCTCTCTTTCTTTGCTTCCCCACCAAAAACATGCAATGGAGGAGTGCATTTTTTTATAATGCATAAAAGGCATCCTGAAGCAGCTCATAACGTAGGATGGCAAAGCAGTTAAAACTAACTTCAATGGCATCTCCCTTCCTGTTGTCGAGAGCATTTTATGCTTCCAACCTGCTACTTTCGAATCTATCCTCTTCGCTAAATAATTGGCCATCTCCTTTTATGATTGACTCCAAACCGATGGGCCCCTAGGTATTTATCCTACCTTTCCATTCTATTCATACACAACACCTGAAGAATACCACTTTCTAGTTCTTAACCCCATGATTGCAAAAGAAAATGCTCAATTTTCCTATGTTAACTTTCTACCTTGTAGTTTCATAACATACAAGCAAGAGATTTTTTAGGTGAACCGACTCCTCCAAAGATGCTTCAACAAAAACTAAAATATCATCCACAAATAAAGTGTGAGTTATAGTCGAACACCTTGGATTACATTTGAAGCCCCTAATAATGCCCCTTTCTTGAGCTAAATCCATTAAACAAGAGAAAGCATTAGAACTAAATAAGTATAAATAGTCCCCTTGCCTCAACCATCTAGATGGGGTTTTCTAATCAATCTTAGCTCCACTAATCATCACAGAGAAACTAACTGAACAGACACAAAACATTATACAATGGCCATTTTTAGCATGACTTAGTCTAAAAACACCAATTCAACCCAATCATATGCCTTCTTCATGTCCAATTTGACAGCCATAAATTTCTTCTTATTTTTGGTGGCTGCTTGAAGAGAGTAGAAAATCTCATGAGCTAAGAGTACTTTATCATGTATGATTCTCCCCAGCACAAAAGCCCCTTTAGTGGGGTTGATAAGGTCTTTCAAGTGCACTTTGAGTCAGTTAACCAACACTTTCAATATAATTTTATAGGTAAAGTTTCAAAGTCCAATGGGTCAATATTGTTTTATGGTAATTGGGTTTGGCCGCTTGGGTATAAGAACCATAAAGGTTTGATTAAAGTCTTTCGAGAACTGACCTTGCTTGAAAAAGGACTCAACCAGATACAAAATATCCTCAAAAATTATGGACCAGTTGTATTGAAAGAATTGGCCGTTGAAGCCATTGGGCCCAAGGGCTATGGTTGAACCCATTTCGAAGATAGCAGACTTTATCTCTTCATGAGAATTTATCGTTTGTAATTGGACATCAACAGAAGGTCCTAAAGTTGGTTTAATCACTTCAAGAACTCTCTCCATCTCTTTACACCCTTGAGAGCCAAAAACCTCCTAGTAATGATATAGAATAGTTCATCTAGTTTCACCATCATTTGTTGAGATAGAAACATTAGGTAACATTAAGGCTAAAGTTTTGTTTTTGCACCTTCTATTAAGGGTAGTTACATGGAATAAACTAGTATTGTGGTCTGTCTCTAGCCATTTAACCATTGCCCTTTGAACCCAAAAGAACTCCTCTAGTCTCCATTGCTTCACAAGATCCAATTTCAAGGCTTCAACTTGCCCCTTAGTGCCTGAGACAATTTAATTTGTAATAAGCAGGTCCAACTTCTCTTGGATGTTGTGAATATTCCTAGCTGCATTAGGAACAACCCATATACTCCAACGAGTCAAAGATCCATGAAATAATTCAAGTTTTTGAGAGACTTTCCTAAACCTGCCTTAGGCCTATTTTTCCTTAATAATTTGCTTACAGTCCTCCCACTTCCTCTATCTATTCTCATATTGAAAGATCTTACTAAATTTGCTCCTTTCATTCTTAAGAAAAAAACACATGATGGGCCTATGATTTGAGCCTCTAAAGCACTCATGTAACGGAAACGCATTTGAAAAGCATAGTTTCTACATCAAAAAGGCTAAGGCATGATCCAGATGTTCAATGATGAACTCATTCCCAAACCACATAATTACATGAGTGGAACCGCATATGTACCCGAGTAAAAGAGCACCAGAGAAACCTAAGTCAACAAGGTTGCAACCATTTATACAGTTTCAAAAAATTTCCATTCTACTATTCGCTGAACTACATGCCTCTTTTTTCTCCTAAGGCGAGCAGAATTCATTGAAGTTTTCGATTATTTACCAACTGATCCATCTCCTGGATATAGATCCTTGATCAATTACCACATATCTCTCTTATCTTCCACTCTTGAACCCCCATAGAAACCCATCAGTTACCACTTCAAATCTCCAACTATAGCCTAAAATTGATTTTGAGACCACCCTACTACTTCGAAATCTTTTTCCTTCTTCCACCATAATGCAAGACCACCAGAGCTACCCTATGGATTAACATCAAAAGCTCCTTCAAACTGTAACTTTTCCTCAACACCTCCAACTTACTCAGCTTTTGCTTAGTCTCCATGATAAAAAAAGATTAAGTTGGGGCCATATTTATAAACTTACTCTTTAAGAGCTTTGACTTTCAAGGCTCCTCATAGGCCTTGACAGTTTCCAGATAAGACAATCATGGTGCATAGGTTGCCACCCCAAACACCTTAGCAATCTCAACTTCCCCATCAGAGACTTATTCCATAGAGGCACCACTATCCACCTCTAATCCTGATTCTCCCACAATGTTCCTGAAAAATGCCTTTTCAGAAGTCTCTTATCGATTTCTAGCTGCCTCTTTCCACCTCCACCTACCCATAGGCTCAAGAGCCCTTTCAGCTGACACAAAATTACCAAGAGCTTAGAGGTTTGGTACCTGGTTCAGAAAGAGGCCTTTTCTTTGAAAAAGACTATCTCTACTTATCCCTTTGTGCCTACCCCCTCTTCAACCAGTGATATCATTGCGACCCTCAATATATCCCCTAGCAGTAGTGAAACTAACATCAGTTTCCTAACCCATCTGCATCTTTATATGGGTTATTGGTGCATCTTTTTTTCTAGCTCCTTAAAGTTCCTACAAACTCTCTTCTCATTACCAATATCCCTTTCCTCTTCAGCACCACTTCCCTCTCACGTTTCTCCCCTTGACCCAAAGGGGTTCAATGCATCTTTAATGATGGGTCTCTTCTAGTATTGAAATGGGTGTCTAGGAATCTGGTGTTTGATTTAGGGATTCCGGTATTTCTAGTTCAGTAATAAGAGTGAAGATTATTTCAAAGAGAGGGTTATTTGGTTTGGGGTAGTGGTTAGTGGATTTATGGAATTGGGCTGAGTAGTGATTGGTTGGGCTTGATTCATCATTGGGTCTACTTGAGAGATTATGTTTTGGGCACTTATGTTAATAATGCTTTTTGATCTTTTAGAGATTAGATGAATTTCTAGAAGGGTGAAGATCTGATTTAAAATGGTTGGGTTAATGATGATATAGGGTGGGTTCCCATGGGTTGGGCCTGATGAAATAGACTTTGAATTATCAATAAAGAAATGACTAATGTTTGATGGGAACTTACTTATGGTCTCAACACTTGCTCTCATTAACAACCTCTAGTTAATGTCTGAGTTTGACACCTACATCCTCAGATGTAACTACCCTCTTATCTTGCTCATCGCTCCACTGCCATTAAGGCTTTATTCCTGATTTACTTGCTCCACCCCTGCCCTACATGGCATTCCCTACTACTCTCACCACCATTTATTCTCTCTAAGTTATCATTAGGAGTTTTCAGTCTTCTCCTCTTGATCGGTGAGGCAGCGCTAATTCTTACTCATTTCCTTTTAATCAGAATTGTTGGGACCCTTTCCTTTTCTCATATGAGAACTTGTTTAGATAAGTTGTAATGCTATGATTGATCCATCCATAGTAGTAACAGTATTTCGATAATCATTTGTATCAAAACTTTAGACAGACCTCTCCTTTCCCTAGTCTTATATTTTTATCTAAAACACAGAGAGTCATCAATGTCCACTGTTGTTCTGAACCTTAAGCCGAAATAGCATCCACCACCATCATCCCTATTTGATTTGTGCTAAAATGACCTTTAAAAAACTTTTTTGTGAAACTTATGGTATTGTCTTTTCTCATTTGAGATGGTGATAACCCCTGCACTTAAATCCAAAACTAGCATGTAGAGAAATTGATTTCTTCCAATGCCTTATTCGGTGGCTAGTCTTTAATCACAAGGAAATGCTGAGAGATATTCCATAGACCTTCATTAAGGGCTAGCCTCTTGTCTATTTCATGGGAAAAAGTAAATTTGAACAAGCTATTTCTCATTCTAGTTACATCAAACTCTCAATCTAACCTCCAGTCTATCCTTATGGCCCCTTTGACAGTATCTTCAATGTATCTCTTTAGTGTTTCATTTTTTCAAGAGCTATAAGACACCTGCTCTTAGTAATTTCTTCCTCCTCTGATATGATTTCATCCTCCTTGCATCCCATTTCTTTCATTTTCTCAATCAGATCTTGCATTTCTTAATGCATACTCACAAAGCATACAGCAGAAAGGTCTCCAGGCCATAACTAGAGACTGAGAAAATTCAAAACACAAAGACCTAAAGTAACCAAGAATAGTGTTTTAGCATAATGGAACAACATAAATAGGAGAAAAGACAAGTAAAAAGTTTTTGGTGTTTCCATTAAGACTAATCATGAGTTGTAGAGTGAAAAGCTCAACTTGGAAGAAAACTCTACTAGAAGAGAGAAGCTCTCAAGGTAGAGAGTTTAAGTTTTTTTAAGGTTTAAGGTTAGGGTTTAGGGACAAAAGAAAAAAGGAAAGCTTATTTTGTCCTTTTCTATCATCAAAATAATCGGGACTCTTTTATCATTGACAAGTCTATCATCGTCATGATAGCAACAGGAGGAGACAACCAATTAAGGGTCCAATCTAGAGTGCATTTTGTTTTGTTTTTTTTTTCTTAATTTTGCTATTTTGTTTTTATATTAAATTGCTAATTGTGTTTTAATTCAATATTTGGCATTTCTGTACTAATTTTTTACACTATATTTTCATGATTTGATACTTAACTTTATTTATTGAATTTTAGTGTACAAATGTTAATAATGATTACACTCTTTTTGCCATTTAACATTTTCTTGTATAAATTTCCTCATCCTTTTTATGATTTGAGTTTAAGATGAAAACACAACTAAGATTATTTACCTCTCCTACATTCATCCATGTTTTTTTTTTATTAATGTGATAATTGATTTTTAATTCTTTCTTTACTGATTTTTACATAACAATTTCATAATTTGATACTTAAATTTAATAATTATTAAATTTTAGTTTAAAAATATTAATGATGGTTATATTTTTTGTCATTTAATACTTTTATTGTACATATCCCCATTTATTTTACAGTCTAAGTTTGAAGGTGTAATAAGAGTTAAGACTTTTTACATCTTGTTATAGA
This sequence comes from Stillingia texana, assembly GCA_948356215.1. Classification (NCBI taxonomy): domain Eukaryota; kingdom Viridiplantae; phylum Streptophyta; class Magnoliopsida; order Malpighiales; family Euphorbiaceae; genus Stillingia; species Stillingia texana. Next base: position 3,444 of record CAOJCQ011941201.1, on the reverse strand, counting down.
TGTGTTTAGTAGGAATCAAATCTGAAAGATCTTTCACACATAAATAATATTGTCAACTGAACTACAATCCAGATGTGAACATTTGACGTTAATGTTATTATGGACAGCCATCTAAATAATTTGTTAAAAATTTTGATATAGATTAAAATTGAGATCCACATACTAATAGTGTATCCGATATGATATACTATTTAACTTCAAGTTTTTCTTAAAAATTACAAATTAAATATTATTGAATAAAAATTTCAAAAAATTAATAAAAACATGCAAAATTAAGAAAAGTTAAAGAAAATCTATATTTTTAAATAATAATAAAACTGGATTCAAAATAACAACAAATATTCATATTGAAAAAATACAAAAATCAATAATCAATAAATTAATTACAGAAATATGATATTTTTTTAAAGAAAATATTTTTTTTCAAATGAGATAATGGTCAAATTTTATATTAATTTTTGCAATTTGAAAAATATTCATGACTTTAAAAAATAGGTTATATTTATCTTTATTGAAAGTGTAAAAGATAAACATAATATATTTTTAAGGGCTATAATTATGATTTTATATTGTTGTTATTAATAAGAGTAAATATAAATTAATATGAAACATATTAATGAAAAATAGAATCGAAACCAAACAAATGGAGAAGAATAAATCTTTTGTTAGATATTGATTTTCATCCTTTGATGATCTTATAATCCGTAATGTCTATAAGTTTAGTAGTTATACTTTTTTAAAATAAAATTTAAAAAATAGTTGAAATTATTGTTAATTAGAAAATAATTATTGAAATTTAGTAGATAGTATATTAAAAAGAATCAGGGAGGACGCTAGTAGTACTTCAATTAAGTGGTACACAAGAGCCATAAGGTAAAAGTCCGAACCGAGGTTGTAAAACCGGATCGAATATCAAATTAGTGAAAACAGAGAATCAAGTGTTAGAAGTTGAATTAGGATTGAACTGGTTCGAATCGATCATACTTAAATTCTATTAAAAATATTTTTATTAAACTAGTTTTATTCATATTTTGTTCATATTTTCATATTTACTCAAAAATTCATATTAAAAATTCTATTAAAAATTTCTCTCTTATTATATTTTTGATTATATTTTCATGCATTAATTGAGATTAAAATATAGTTTTATTATTCGATTTTATATTAAAAATTGTTTTCAGATTTTCTATTTTCATTAATTTATTTTTTCTTCTAGTTAATCCGTTGGTTCATTTTCAATATCCATAGTTCACATCTGCATATTTCAATTATTAATGTATCAAGTGCATTCAATTGTTATATCGTATTAATATTTACCTGCTAATGATGTAAAATTTTGTTAAAATTTTGATTAAATTTAAAATTTTTGATGTGAATTGGAGTTGAAAAAAATGGTTTTTATGATTTTTTGAATGATTATATCTACATTTTTCACCATAACCATTTGATTTTTCTTATTACTCAAACATAATTTTCTTATCTTATATATGAAGAAAAATATAGTTCAAAATATGATATAAATGAATGAATTTTATTTATGTAATATTAATTTTAAATAAAATTAATAAATTTATTATTTATTAGATTAAAAAATTATAAATAGATTAAATAAATAATATAATATGATCATTATAATACAATAAATTTTACATATTATGATTATTAAATTGATTAACTTAATTAAGATAAATATAAAAAATGTTTAAAAATAATTTATAAATTAAAATAGTTTAAAAATTTAAATAAAAATAAATTCAATAATCCAGTATATGGATGTGCAAAATCTGATCCATTCGAAAAATCAGATCCACCGTTTCTTTAATATTTTTCTATGTAAATCATATATCAAGACTATATAATTGATGAATATGGTGAATCTCCTTAAAATTATTTTCTACTTTTAAAGTGGGTTTTTGTGAATTGGTTGAATTGATCGATTTTCGGTTTGATTGATTAACGTGATAGCTACAAGACAAAACAGTTTGGGTGACTGAGTAGGATTCAACACGTATCGTCTGGGTGGGAGGTCTGATATAAAGCTGTGTGAATCTCGTCAGTGAAGGGACATAACCGCGTGGGGTCCATTTGGGGGGCCCCACAGGAGAATCTCTGTCGTTACTTATATATAAGTTTTTATTACTAACTAACAGTTTCTCTTGTTCCTTTTTTCTTTGACTGAAACGAATATGTCATTTCTGTTGGATTTCACTTCTTGAAATCTTTAGTTGAACCAGTTTCTAATTCTGTCTCTTGTTACATCCAACACAAAACTACAGTAACAATTAATATTTGTATCTCCGATTCATTTTATGTACATATTTAACAATTATTTATTATAAACAGGGAGCAATTTTATCGTCACCTAACTAATGTGTTTCAATTTTCCTTAAAGGATATCATTTATACAAAATACCAAATCAAAAAAAGATACATGTATTTGTTTTATTAGATTCATCCACGTAAAAGTGAAAAATTCACTTGGGATTCTCTATTTATTTTACATGGTGATGGTAAATATATGAATTAGATTAATTTGAATCGGATTAAAATGGAATGAGTTGGTCATAAATAGGCTAAATTTTCATGGATCCATTGGATTAAATTTGAGTTATGCAGATTCAAGTTGGCCTATGGATAAAAATGAACCAAACAAATTAAGTTGATTCGTTTGACTTGTTTACTTTAAATGAGCTATTTTTTTACATTTCTAGCAACAAATCATTTTATTATTCAGATAAATTAATATAATTAGCCAGCCCATGAATAACAAAACAAAACCCATATATGTTGCAGATCATGGGGTAAGATACATAAATTTGAGTACACATAGTATAAATTTGAATATAAATAATTGGATCTAAATGCGTCATACAAATCAATCCATTTGGATCAATTTGGATTGATTATCTAAAAACATCCGAAAATTTATGGATCATTGTAAATAAAATAAAATGAGTTTTTACTAATTAAATTGGGTTTAGATCATTTTTTATGGATTTAAATCAATCCAATGAGTTCAATTTATCACCTCTAATTTTATGCTATGATTGGTTTTGGCTAAGGTATTTTTTCTTTGTTATATTTTTTTTATCTTAGAACCATTAAATCCGACTGATTTAATGGTAAAAAAATGGAAAGTGTGAAATCATGAGAAACACAATATTATTTCTCAACAAATAGTCCTAATGGACACATTAAGTCGAGTGGATCCGGATTCGGATCACTTTAGTGTTTGAATTGGATCTTGGGATACAGTTTCAGAGATAGATCATATCAAATTTTATTATGATCATATAACCAGATATTCAATCTAACCATCGGTTAATAATTTCAAGATTATATGTATAAATATATATATGTATATATGTGTATATGTATGTATGCATGTATGTATGTTATGTATGTATGTTATGTATTGGTGTATATCTACATGCATGCATATAT
>CAOJCQ011930819.1:0-11993 GCA_948356215.1 Stillingia texana | reverse complement strand
TGTGGCTCAACTCTATTTATTACTCATACCCCAAAGGTAGTCCGCAATATTTACATCAATGAAACTTTCTATTTATTACTCGTACACCGAAGGTAGTCCGTAATATTTACCCGAAGGTAATAACTTAGCAGTTGTGCTCCCATTCTAGACATGTCTAGTATCCACCCCCATTCTATAGAATACATATTTTTAATTCTCTTTTCATTTATTGTCATTTCCATTTTTTATTTAGTTCGTATCTCAGGTTCATTAACCCGTACTTATTATTCGTGACCACACAATCGTCCCTCATTTCTCTCGTACGTATAATTACACTGATGGTGCGGGATCATGCAAGTCCATTTTTTTATTTCCGGTTCATTTTATCCGTTATTTATTTCGTACATATTTCCACATTATTCATAATTTGATATCAAAAATATCCAAGTATTTACATACACTCATAATTCCGGTGAATCATCATGGGCAGATGTCAGGTGCCAGTGAGCGTAGCTCAGCCCTGGCTTAACCCACCAGCCGATGGTGAGTTGGAGAATCCCACATAGGAAAGGAGAGGAGAATTGGGGCTATCTTAAAGGATTTAATTGGTACTATCCATACCACCAAGGTGCACCTTCCTTTTCGGGAGCCTGATCGAAGGAACTCCAAGGTTAAACGTGCTTGCCTTGGAGAAATCCAAGGATGGGTGATCTCCCTGGAAGTTCTCCCAGAAAGCATGTGAGTGAGGACAAAGCATGCTGGAAAGGACCTGTGTTGGTCTGTTGAGGCAGTCATCAAATCTGGGGCATTACATTTGGTATCAGAGCCAACCTCTCCTCCTCTGGTGTGCCAGCTAGGATGCTGGGCCTTTAGGGGTGGAGGATCCGGTGAATCATCGTGGGCAGATGTCGGGTGCCGGTTAGCGTAGCTCAGCCCTGGCTTAACCCACCGACCGATGGTGAGTTGGAGAATCCCACATCGGAAAGGAGAGGAGAACTAGGGCTAGCTTAAAGGATTTGATTGGTACTATCCATACCAACAAGGTGCACCTTTTTTTTCGGGAGCTTGTTCGAGGGAACTCTAAGGTTAAACGTGCTTACTTTGGAGAAATCCAAGGATGGGTGACCTCCAGGGAAGTTCTCCCGGGAAGCATACGAGTGAGGACAAAGCATGCTGGAAAGGACCCGTGTTGGTCTGTGGAGGTAGTCACCAAAATTCGGGGCGTTACAGGAACTTTTGGACCCCTCTTTATTATGTTCCATGACTCTATATCTTGATCAATGATGAACATTTGCATAAACGATCACCAATGACTAAAGTTTTTTCCACAAAACAGCGGTGGTCGATTGGCTGCTCATCCTTATGCAAATCCTCCATCTCCTACTAGACTCATATCTGCTCACAGATGGTTAGATCAAAAAGTGAGTTAGGCTCTGATACCAATTGAAAGTGAATATAGTAGAAAACAGATAAAGTAAATAGCGAAAGCAAATACTCTAGAGGGGGAGGTGAATAGAGGGGGCAGGAGGCGACTGGCCCTTAGGTCCAAAAGTTACAAGTGAATATCCAATGCCTACATGACTTCCAACCCATTTTCGCTCCTCCACCCTCATATCGGAAAATCCCATATAAATTTTCTAGGATTATCTCTCTTTCCCTATCATTTTCTTGAATGCCAAAAAAAAAAAATTTCTCTTCTCCCTAACAAAATTTTCAGGTTCCACCACTAGTAGTAAAGCAGCCTTGAATAGGATAAGCTGGAATAATATCAATTTCTGAACTATAGAGAGAATGGAAGAAACTGATCGCATGTCTCTTCAGAATTGTGGGGTCTGAACACCAGTTCCCATCTCTAGTTGTAAATAGTCAACCCACGTTCTCCGTTTTCTAACTTCATGCTTTGCGTGGAAATAAGTAGAGTTTTTATCCCCCATACTGAGCCTTTCAGTCTGAGTTTGTTTGTTTCCAGTAAGCCTCTTCCTGATCAAGGATCATCTCATACTCTAACTTTACTCTTTATCAAGGTTAGAGAGAAAGCCCGAGTGACGAGAGGCAAGATACTTTTCAATCCCTCCAAGCCTGGCCAAGATCATTTCCTCCTCTTAAAACTATTTTCGAAAACCTGTTGATTCCATTCTGTGCTTTATCAGCACATCGTTCCATGGCAGTAGAGATATTCAAATTGTTATCCAAAGAATCAGCAACAAATTGTCATAAATCCTGCTGCAGGAGCCAAGAAGACAGAAAACAAAAGGGAGCTTTCCAATTTGAGACCTGTTTAATGTTAAGAGAGAGCAATAAAGGGTGATGATCTAAAAAATGTCTTGGAAGATGTTTGACAAAAGCATCTTCAAAGAGAATTTTCCAGTTCAAAGTGCAAAGTGCCCTATCAATTCTCTCTCTGACATTTCCCGTTGCCAAGTCTAGATAGGCCCTTGAAAACTGAGATCTATTAAACTGCAGGAATTAACAATATGTTGAGAGAGTTTACAAGGCTTGCTCTCTCTATTGACCCACCAATTTTTTCAGAAGTACTAAGAGAAGCATTAAAGTCCCCAATAAGACACCAGGGTAGAGAAATGTTTCTAGAAAAGCTTTGAATATCTTGCCAAAAATGATTTTTTAGCATAGTCAAAGGATCTGCATAAATAACACTCAGACAAAAACTATCAAAACTCGAACCTGTCACATGCATGTTCACCATCTGATAGGAGAAAGAGATGATGTTAACCTGTAACAATTGATGCCATAACACCCATATGCCTCCAGAAAATCCGTTCGCTTCAACTCTAAAGGATTTAGAAAAACACAACTGCTTAGTAACCCGATTTGCAATGTTGTTGCTTATGAGAGTTTCAACCAGGTTTTAAATAGAACTAGAATGTTGTTTGCAAAGATCTTTAACAAAGCTCAAAACATTAGGAGCTCTACTTCCCTGACAGTTCCAACAAAGAATGCGTAAATCCATAAAATGAGATAGAGAGAAAAGAGCAAAAGTGGTGGGACCCACTCAAGTTGACAAAATTGGTGCCAAAATGAGATAGATGATGTTATCAAGTCCTTTCCTTCAGACATTATTTCCAGTGATGAGGGAACAGTTGCATATATAGAGATACAAAATCTCATTATCTCCACGAAATGACAAGGGGATGACCACCTAGCGCCGCTTGTCTCCGCCCCTGACTCCACTTCATTTCAGAGGTGAAAGGAAAAGTATTGACACCAACAAAACCCTAAAATACATGATTATAATTGTATTTAGTGTAAGAAAATTAATTCTCTTTTAGGTTTAATTCTCCTAGATCTTCCATCGATTTTCTAGACTTTTACATCTCAATTCATCCTTAATCAGGTATAAACATGTGAAAATAAAAACCATACATTCATACATGAAGTTAAAAACCATTAAACCTTCGTCCCTTCATTCATACATGTTATTTTATAGCTCTAAGTTATTATATTATTTATAGCGCACTATCATAATGAATGGTGATTTGCTAAAATCAAACTACCAGGTAAGCCATGTCAAATGATTGAATATAAATCTTTATAGATTCATGTGTAATCATTAGTTTGATTTTTGTCATTTAATTATAATTATTTTATTATTTAAATTATTTTATATTTCATATTTTTAGTTTTGTTAATTGTAATACTTTTCTTTCGACATTGTGCTCAATGTCAATTTGAATTCAAAGACAGTAGCCATCGCGACTGTCTTTATTTTTATTTATTTTTTATTTATTTCTTATTTCCCTAACTATTTTGCTATGTTTCTATTCTAATTTACTTTATTTAATTCCATGACTTAATTATTGTTTTGTTTATTTATTCAATAATGTTAATTTAAGTAATTGTGATTTTATTTTATTAGCTCTTACCTTTATTTACCATGTTTTTGTTATTTGGTTGTTTTGGACCAGTGGCTAATGCCACTGTCTCCAATTTCTCTCTATTTATTTATTTTGTTTATTAATATTTTGCTCTTTTACTATTTCTATGTTTATCATTTAATTTCATGTATTGATTATTCGTATTTTAGACTTATTTAATACTTCCTCTATCTTGATCCTTTCTGTATAATATTGATTCGAAATTTATTTTAACATTCAAAGATTTCTGAAAGTGTTAGTACAGACACTTTGAGTATTAGGCAGTGTATGGACAATGTGATTATTGAACAACTATAGTTTTCGTTTTTGTTTATTATCAACCTATTATTGAACTATCTTGAAGCAAGCTCACAGCCTCTATAAGTAAGGTGAGTTATCTTTTCTAACCTTATTGGTTTATTTATTTCCTAGATCATTTGCATAAGTAGCTATTATCCTAGTTTGTAATTAATAGTTTTAGGCTTTATCTTTCCAGATTTATTTCACTTCTTGAATTTATTTATTTTTGAATAATTTCACTGTTCATTCCATTGAATATTGTAACAACTTCCATAAATGAATTTTGTATATTAATTGTTGTAGACTAACCTGCTCTAAAAAGGTTTTCAATTAATTAATTGGTGTTTTTTAAAAAAAAGATTTTGAGTTTTCCTTTATCAAAAATTATGTAAAATATTTTCTAAAATTGAGCCAATACTTAAATATCCATATTGCATGTAAATGATCAATATCCTAATACTCATATTAACACAACCAAAAATCCTTTTATGCAAGTCATATTATTTGAGTATTTTATTTTTATATGACAGAATATATGTATTTTTGCTTTCTTTACTTGTAAATGAACTGTGATAGAAATCATAATATTTTTACAATAGAAGAGATATATGTTTGATTATTTTGAATAATCAAACGGTGTGAAATAAGAGGAACATCTTGAACTTGTAACTTTCTGGTTAACAAAAATTCCTAATCTAACCAATTAGGTGGTAATTCTACTCGTAAGTCTAGAATTGTCAAGTTATAAACGGCCTTTTAGACGTAATTTTCATTCTGATAAAAAAAAAATTCAGTTAATAGATGATATGGATAGTGGTTGAAATCCATCACAACCATGATTATTAGGAGGTCTGCTACCAATGTTATTGGAATCTACCACTTTTAAAGGTTTAGAGAGAGTCCAATCTTTAATAGATTCATGATTTAGAGGCTTTTTATTATCAACAGGCCTTTGGGCATTCACTGCAACATGGTCAAGAATATCAAAAACAACATGGATAACAACCACTAAAATGTTATGAGAGTCAGGATGTCCATTCACCATATCGAGGTTCACATTTTCAGAATCCACTGACATTGCAAGTGTATCACTGTCCTTAGAGGAATATGATGTTTCCATGTTAGAGGTTACTTCAATAGGATATTTTTCTGCCTTTTGGTTCAAAGTCTCAGTAGTCTTAGAGGTCCCAAATCCCCGACTTACCTAGCAATTTGCTTCTTTCTTTTTTTTTTTTTTTAATTTTTTTCACCTTAACATATATCGTCGCTTCTATGTTGTCAATAAGGATATTTTGTTCTTCAATGGTTTCAACCATTTCTCCATTCTCTTCATTAGCGGTAGAAAATAGTAAAGGATTATCAATAACTCCAGAATACTCCTTTCATCTCCAAGAACATGAAACCTAGAATTGTTTTGGGTAGTACGCTTTGAGATATCAGCGGTTTCTTTATTCTCCTTGAACGTTTTAACTCCTTTTTAGGCCTTTTTTTGCACTAAAATCTACTGTGGAAAGATTGATCAGAGCTTTAGAACTGTATACACTGCTCAATCTATCATCCTTATCACCGTTAGAAGTATATTTCTCTGCAATTGGTTGGATTAACCTTACATTTGTCAACAGAGTGACCAACATGTCCACAAAAGAAGCAAGTAATGGGTAAACCCTCATAAACAACTGTTTGCATTTTTCCTTTAAAAATAAAATATGAATGTAGAGGTTGTGATAAGTCGAATTACAAATGCAATTCGAGCGAAGTTACCCTTATCTAACTGGCAATCTCTCTTAGAACTCCCTTGTAATATAGATGAATAGACATACCAAATAGTCTAATCTAGGCTGCTACTTTGGTGATTTTATCATCCTTGACATTGAAGTCAGGTGCCATAGTAAACTACAAGATATTTGCCCATAATTATTAGCCAAGAACCCCCTAGCAATACGTTAATGAAGTCCTCTTAACATCAAACTGGATCAAAAAATAATTCTTCTCAATATCAACCAACTTGTAACTTCTCTTTAGTTTTCACATGAATTCAATCTTATCACGGAATGCACCACAATTGATGAATATGCATATCAATTTGGGCACAACTATCTGTTTCTAAGATTTTGCAATTTATTTTCCAATTCCTATGAAATAATCATCTTAAAGGTGTCATTTTTGTCATGAAAAGATGTACCTTTACTAATCTTATTGGGATCATCATCTTCAAAATCGAGTTCTAAGTCACCATCATCTGCCTCTTCCATATCTAGATCATCCTCATCGATGAAATTTTTAGTGAAAGTTATTATACTGTTAGGAGAAGTATTTCAAGCATAAAGGGTATCCTTATACGAGGACACTGAAGGAATGAAACCTTTCAATTTTGTTGTAGGGGATTATTGAATACATTGCCTTTTCAATTGCCAATCATCAAGTGGGGTCGGGGATGGAAGCTTTGCTAAGTCAGAATCGCCAGCGTCAGGAAATGGTTTCTCCATTGTGAAAATGTTGATTGTCTTTTTAAGGGATGATTTTTATTTTTATCAAACGAATTTAGAAGTTTTACATGTAATTTAATTGAGTGTTATTCAGTGTCATGTACTTTCCGTATATAAGGTACCCAATGGTGGATGGAAGGGTTCTATATTCCTTGTAGCAGGACCTTGTGTATATAAGTTTTATTTAAAAATTGAAAAAAAAATTACACGATCCCTCAAAATCCCTAACTCGTTACTCGTCTTGCTATCACTTATTCTTCGTCTTCCAAATTCAAGCATGACTTTGAAAAAATCAATCAATCTTTTGTGATGGTTGTGTTTTGATATAACCGGAGCCATAAAAGGCTGTTGCATAGTGGTTGAAAAGAGAGAGGGCCAGTAATTGATTTCGAACATCGAGTTCTTGTAAAAATCAGCCATAGGTAATTTTCGATCAGACGAGCGGTGCTGAATTTTTCATTAAATAACCTTAAAATAACAATTTTTTTTTAAAGAATAACGTGGTCTTCCACGATGATATGTTTGTATTCCATTTAACAACTCACTAGATCTAAATTATCACCAAACCTGAAATTAGGTTTCAACGAGTATAGTCTAAATCTAAGGAATTAAAAGGTAATATCAAAATTTAATTCAAATGGCATTAAATCATGAACTAATTGTAACTTTCAAAATTCCAAATATCAGTATAAATGTATATTAAAAATATCTTTTAAATCAAGACACGTTAACTATTTGATAATTATCTTAAAATATTTTTGTTTTAAATAGGGAAATGTTTTTTTAATTTAATTTCACATGAGTAATTACGATATTTTTCATTAATTTATTAATTTTAAATTTTACCATGTATTGAATATAAATAGAGATCTAATTTGTTACGGCCCACTATTCAAGGATCCAATAACATTAAGAAAACATGTAGATGAAATAATTAAATTAAAGGTTTTATTTTATTTTTCAATGAAGATGAAAATGGAAGAAGATGAAATGTGATAAATAATTAGATATAACACATTTATATAGTGTATATTATGAATTCCAAATCACGTAAGTAGATTAAGTCAATAAGATATTAAATTGATGATTAATTTTATAAGTTAAAGGAGTCAAAAAAACATTTTATTCAAAATTTAGATAACGAAAATCATCAATGTTGTTTTTTTTATTGTCTTGTGAACAATATTATAAATCGGATCCAAAATTAAACTTGTATTTTTCTATATTTTCATGCAACCGTAACGGCGAATTGTAAGAACATGCCCCTATATTAGGGTGAGCATCGGCCGGGTCGGGTGAAAACCCGGCCCGATCCTACTAACCCGAAATCCGAAATTTGGGGAAAATTTCCACTCGACCCTACTCGAAAAAAAATCGGGTCCCGCCCGAATAAACCGAAAAAATTCGGGGCCCGCCCGAATAACCCCGAATAACCCGAATACGTAGCCCTAAACCTAAAGCACCCCTGAATTTCATCAAAAAAGAAAGCAAATCTCCTGACAGGAGAGAAGTAATCGGCAACTTCTTCTCCCAAACAGAATCGGAAGACGCAGCAAGACGAAGAGGAAGAGGAAGACGAAGACGAAGACGGAGACGAAGACGAAGACGAAGAGGAAGAGGAAGAGGAAGAGGAAGACAAAGACGAAGAAGAGGAGGAGGAGGAGAAAGACTCGGGCGGCGCTGCTGAGAAAAATGGGCTAGGGTTTGTAACTTTCCAAATGAATATATATATAAAATGGAAAACTCGGGTCGGTTCAGGTTAATCAAGGTTTTTACCCGAACCGAATATTGAACCTAATTTTTAAAATAATCAAACCCGAACCGACCCAAATAACCTCTTTTAATCCTACTTTTTCGAGTGAGTCGGTTCAGGTTTTTCGGGTCGGTTCGGGTTTTACACACCCCTACCCCGTATATGGAAAGCAAAGCCATTAATTTAATGGAATCAAGTGGATCCATATAGGGCATGAAGGCATTTAAAGTCTCCCACACTAATCTCACTACTCTATAGTCCATACTCATTATATATTGAAAATTCCATAATTAAATATATTTCGGTATTTATAAAACCATAATTATAACTATAAACCCTCATCATCTCTACCAAAGCGTGGAAAAAAAAAAAAAAAAAACACTCTGTCGAAGACGGTCTCAGATCAAATTCCAGATATAAGTTTAATGCGAAGCAGCAGATCCGTTCTCTCACTCGTCAGTGCCCTACCGTGAAGCTCCAAATCGCTGCAAGAGATGAGGATCAGAGACGCTTTGGTTTACTTATTGATCGTGTTATATTCAATCTCACTTGCTTCAGCTGATTCAATCCACGGCTGTGGCGGATTCGTCGAGGTGATTCCCTATTCCTCACTGTATTCGGTCCTGTTTGGCTTCCGAGAAACTACTAGGAATCGGAATTTGCATCATGTAAAACTGACTTAGCAGTACTCACTTGAATTGAGCTTTGGTATTGAAGCCATTTCGAAACAAACTACTGCAGATCTGTATTGGCGGATCGCATATACATTGCGCTATTGTCATTAAAGTTCAGTTTAGCTGTCTTCTTTTGAAATCTATGGTCAATTCCGTGATAAGTTAATTAAGCTTGAATTACGCATTCTTAGGCAAGTTCGTCACTGGTCAAGTCGAGGAAGTCAGCTGATAGAAAATTGGACTATTCTCACATCACGGTATGAGTTCGCATCCAGATATATTTATACCTTTAACTTATCAATCAACTATAAGTATTCAACTAGGTTTTTGATATCTGTTGTTACTTATGCAACATCAGGTTGAGCTTCGTACGGTAGATGGATTGGTGAAGGACAGAACACAGTGCGCTCCAAATGGTTATTACTTCATTCCAGTATATGACAAGGTATTTTGGGAAATACTGACTGTTTTATTGATTGTTGGCACTCACTGTTTTACATATTAAGCTGACTGATTAGTCTCTTCAGCGAAACCATTGATTGATTGACGGTTTAATCGTCGTGGAATAGCATCATTTCATTCGGTTGGATTTGAGATTGGCCGTTGTTGGTGTTATAGCCATAACTTCTTTCTTTTATACTAGTTCATAAATAAGTGCGACCTACATAAAATTCTAGTGACATTTTTATATTAGTGCTACTTTTGATCCTCACGTTGGCCCTGTAGAATGGTATTTGAAAATTTCTGTAACTGGTTTTATAGGAGAATGTTTCATAAGAATTGAGGAAAAGAGTTGTTTGCATTTGATGCTTTCTCACCACTTACCAGATGAAACTCCTATTTGCTGAGTTACAACTTGCTTTTGGATAGTGGATATTGGATCTTGGTTGAGATGTAGAGTTTCTTTGCATTGAGTTATGTGGAAAATGCTGTTTCATTGGCAAGAGATGCTCCTGTTGTTCATGAAACTCTGAATTGCATAGGAATGATGTAAAATTACTGCAGTTGTGGGACTTACACAAGGTGCGAATGGGTGTCTTGTTCATGATTGTAGATATCAGGACCTGCACGCTTTTTCTATACAAATCTCGAGACAGTGGATTATGTTATTATAACATCAAAGTGGAGCCTAACTCAACACCCTTAGTACCTGCACTGTGTTCTGTATTCATACGTAACTTAGGCAATGTATTGTTTTGATATTGCCGGTTGCATTTTGTATCTGATTCTGCTCTTTACAATTTTATAATTTGTTGTTTACATCTTCTGTTGCTTGAGTTTCTTGTTTCCAGCAGCTAATTCCTTAAAAAAGAATCCATGTACTGGTATTTGACTTCTTCAATGTTGCCCTTATTCTTCCGATCTTCTTTGATCTCTTTGTTAATTCTTTTTATAGGGCTCATTTGTAATTAAAATCAAAGGATCCGAAGGATGGTCGTGGGACCCAGAAAAAGTTCCTGTCACTGTGGATGACACTGGTTGCAATCGCAATGAAGATATTAACTTTCGCTTTACAGGGTTTGTTGAGATTGTTTATGTTATTGCTTATTTGAATAATTCTAGCATAGCCTTATGTGCAGAGTATATTCCATCACAATAGGACAATTTAGTTTCAATATGCTTGTACATTAGGTTCATGTTATCTGGTAGAGTGGTGGGAGCAGTTGGTGGAGAGAGTTGTTCAGCTAAAGATGGAGGTCCTTCAAATGTACATGTTGAACTATTGTCTCCTAGTGATGATATCATTTCTTCTGTTAAAACATCATCGACAGGGAGTTACCTGTTCACCAATATCATTCCAGGTAACATCATTAAACTTTTGGGATATCTATATGCAATATATATACAAAATGAAAGAATCTTTAGACAGAATTCATAGGTAATGCATGCGTTATTTTTGAATTGTGCGTTACATTTAGATGTGATTGCTCTTTTGGTAACTCTTTTTAATGTGATTTGCTTTCAAGATCACGAGCAGAGATTCTGTGTGTTCTTTTTTCCTCTTATCATTCTCTTTACTTTTCAAATGTGCAAAAGAAAATCTATGTTACAAGATCTCTGTAATTGTGCAGGAAAATATCAAGTTCGTGCATCACATCCCGATCTAAAAATTGAAGTGAAGGGTTCCACAGAGGTTGTAGGCTTGTTTATTCTATTATGCATTCATTTTGTGCTGTTTATTGCCTTTTTTTGCTCTGTGAATAAGACTACAATTGAAATGCATATCATTGCTTATGACTGAATTTTAATAGAAGTTTACTGCAGGTAGAATTGGGGTTCGAGAATGGCATAGTTGATGACATTTTCTTCGTCCCTGGATATGATCTCCGTGGATACGTAGTTGCCCAGGTAAAAGTCATTATAAATATAAAAATTGATCTATTTTTTATTTGATTTGGATCCATTTAATCTATGTTCAACATATTATTTGTGTAGTATGTTAAAAGTTGCATCAGACTGTTGTCTTGAAAATAATCCGTTGGTTGGTTTTAGATTTTGGAAAAGTCCTTTATGTTTTCCATGCTTTGTTTTTTTCTTTCCTCTTTGATAGGGAAATCCAATTTTGGGAGTGCACATTTATCTGTACTCAAATGATGTCACAGAACTAGCTTGTCCTCAAGGTTCTGGCGATGCCATGGGACAAAGGAAACCACTTTGTCATGCTGTAACTGATGCTGATGGGATGTTCTCATTCAACTCAGTACCTTGTGGTAATTTTCTTTTTGATATTTATCTACGGACTACGGGTTTGTGAATTTACACCCATCTGACTGCTTGTCAGCTTGTTGTTTGATTTTCTTGATTTCTTATTTGAATCTTTTGCAGGGAGTTATGAGCTCATTCCATTTTACAAGGGTGAAAATACAATATTTGACGTTTCTCCTCCTGTGGCATCAGTTTCAGTTGATCATCAACATGTAACAATTCC
>CAOJCQ011916492.1:0-10596 GCA_948356215.1 Stillingia texana | reverse complement strand
AAAATGAAGTATCATGATACCCCTGGAAAAAATTGAATATAAATAAACGAAAGTAATAAAGACCTTAATCCACTATCTAAGTCATCAAGAACGAAGTGTTAAGCCATTCATAGATCATGCATCCAATGGTAGGTTCAATCTAAATGTAATTTGATTTCATATATCTGTTTGAGATTCATAACAAAATGAAAGTATGAACTAAAAGAAACTTGGTAACAGAAACTGAAATGGAAAACAGGCAATTTTACATGGTATAAAGTGTTAAAAATAAAATTATAAAGCAATTTTGATAATTTTGTAAAATAATTTTTAATAATGCACGAGCCCCATCCCAAATTATGGCAGAAAGAGTAAAGAAGTTCCAATATTGCCAAAGATTGATTAGCACTACTTAATCAAAACTTTTTATGATGCTCTATAGTAAATAATTTTTTTTTCCTCCTCTACTTTTACTTATAAATCCATTATAATCCATGGAGCGTAAAGTTTTAGTAGGGCATTAGACAGACTATAGTTTACACCTTGCTACTGTACATTGCTAAGCATTTTAATATGATAGAAAATGAAAACACCATGTTCATATAGAAACAAAATTTCATCATATAAAGATATGAATTACAGGACTACACATACTGATTCACAAACAAAACAAATTATAGCTCCAATTCAAAATTAAATCAAAAAATCCACATGATGAAAAAGAAAAAAGCAACAATTCAGAAATCAGCCAGAAACAAAATCAGCAACCGAACAAGCAATTTAAAAAAAGAACAACAATAAGTCAAATAAATTGATGATGTACCAACGGTGATATGGAAGACTCTAGATCGGCGAAGATCGTGTGAGAAATAGTCGGGTAAGCAGCAAAGAAAACGCAATTCACATGGTGGATTGGAGAGGATGATCTGCTCAAAAAATTACTGATCGGTGAGAATGACCTCAGTTTAATACTTAGCCAAGGAAAACACTATTAACGGCCAAAACAAAACGTCGTCACCTACAACATTCGTGAAATAGAAAGAATTTGTAGTGTCTTTGATAGTCAACAGATTACAACAAATCATCTGCTTCAGCAACAATGAAAATCCCCAAATTTTACATAAAAAAG
This sequence comes from Stillingia texana, assembly GCA_948356215.1. Taxonomy (NCBI): domain Eukaryota; kingdom Viridiplantae; phylum Streptophyta; class Magnoliopsida; order Malpighiales; family Euphorbiaceae; genus Stillingia; species Stillingia texana. Next base: position 9,488 of record CAOJCQ011916492.1, on the reverse strand, counting down.
GGAGATGGAAAAAATAAAAGGGTTTACTATTGCAAGCGTCAGTAGAAACTTGAGAGTTGTTGGACGACGGCAGAGTGGTGGTCGATAACGCCGAGTACGGTATAGAGATCGTGGTCTTCAACTAGGGAGAAAGGAGTAAAGGATTCTTCATTGTATCCTAATTGTGAAACACCATTAACGGCGAAAGACGGAATAAACCATAATAAAACTGAAACAAAAAAAATATATTTTATTTTGATAATCAAATCAAAATCTGGTATTTTTTGAAATAAAGGTTAAAGAACTGGTTTCTAAGGTAATTTCATCTTAAAAATGTTCCCTCACTTGTCATTTTCTGCCCTAGCCCTATAAGTAGGTAGCCCTAAACTTTCAAATATAAAAATCTCCGCCGCCAACTTTCACCTCCTCACCACAGTCGCCGGCGGGCGTAGAGTGTTCACCAGTGAACGCAGCAGCCGTTGGTCAGTGTTCAACATTTGGTGCCTTTTTATCTCATTTCAGTTTCTTGTTTGCTTTTCTTTGTTGGTAAATAGTAGAAAGGTGAGTGGATAGATTAGGGGGCTTACTGAGAATAGGAAGTGCAAGAAATGAATAAGACTGGAACAGAGGAGTTGCATTTTTCTTAGACCCAAATGAATTCATAGTATGTTTGATGAGTTATTTGAGTGTAGCGAGTTACACTCCATAGTTGATGTTGATCATTTCATCACTTCAGGTTGGATAATTGAAAGAGGTACCACCTAGGATTAAAAACCGGATTGAATTGGTCTTCTTCTACTCACTACCCATTTAACTCTTTTAGGTGTCTCCTGTCTTCATTCTGTCCATTTAAAAACCAAATAACTGACCGAAATATCACGGGTCGGTTTGGGTTCAGTAGTAGCAAAGTTTGGTTCTGGTTTAAATTCCGGTTTTTGGTTATTTAGGTATAAAATAAAATTTCAAACGGGGCCTGATTGGAACAAGAAAAAGACTAGCGTTAACTCCACGTGCTTGAAACGCCCGCAGAGAACCTACAACCAGCTCGGTTAAACTTTCCATTCTCTGCTCTCACTTCCCAAACCTCTTTCTCACTCATCTCTTCTCTGTTCTTCCTTCTAAAATCTGATATAATACTTTTTCCTCTTCACAAGCTTATTTTTCCGTTTATGCCCACTTTGAAGATCCCGTTGCTTCAAAAGCTAAATCAGGTTGGTCTTTTTCTTTTTTCGTTTTTTCACGGCAACAAGCAGGTCTTCTTTAATAGGTTCATTTTATGTATTTTTTCCCATGAAGAAATAAATTATTTTAAATGTCTTTCATATGGTGGTGTTGAAAAAGAAAAGAACAAAAATCCCTTTCACGGTTTTCTGATTATATATACTTACTCCAAGTATATCTGATGGTCATTGTGATGGACTGGATCTAGAGAATCTCCGATTTAATTTTGGAATTTTGTAATTTTTTGGTTTTTCTTTAATGTGGTCATTTATTAGTTTTTGGTATCAAATGATTATATGCATATAAAGATTGGTTTTGTTTTGAGATTTTGATCTTATGACTATGGTTTTCAGTACTAATGTTTCGTTTACAGATGTTGGTTTGATATTGAGATTTTTTCTTCTCTTTCATGGTTTTGGTAAACGTGTTTCTTTTTCATTTGTGGAGCCATGAAATTGTTTTCTATATTTTCTTTCTACTGCATTTTCTTTTACTTCAATTAGATAATTGGGACTCCCTAAAATTTCCTATTGACATGTTTATGTATTTTGTAAGATAGGTTCACATATTTTGTAATCTGTTTGATTAGGACCCAACTGGCATTATAACTTTTTTCTGTTTATGTTTTTAGTCTTTTTAAAGTTTCTGGATGTTGTAACTTTATGTTGAATGATCTTTGATTCCAGCAGATTAGTATTTTACAACTATCAGTCTCAAATTAGTATTTTACAACAATCAATCTTAGACTATGATAAAAAAAAAATTAAGATTTATTTGCATTGAACATTATGCAAATAAACCTCATTGTAATGGAAGGTAGGTCATCATAGATATTTGAATTTGTTGATATATTGTTATTTTTTGATATATTTAAAAGTTAGAACTCTATATTTTTCAGGTATTATTATAAATATATATGTATAAATATTGAAACAGTTTTAGTCAAACCTAGTTAACCGTCTAGACGCCAACTAGTTCCCGTCTAGACCGTCTAATCGTTTTAGAAAACTATCAATAATCGAACACTGCCTGCAACTCATTGGCCACTACTCAGTGCTCACTTCTGATTTCTTTCCTTTTGTTTTTCTTTTTTCTGAAGAGATTTGTTCTTCACATCCACACTACTAAACCAATGTCTTTGGCTGCTCCTCATTTTGTTTCCATTAAAGTCACGCAACTACACAGCTCTAAGGTCAGTGTTCATCAAATTGCAAATTTAACTCACCTTTAATCGCATAGAACTTGTTTCTCTATTTTGTTTCTCACAATTTTTTTTTTTGCAGCGTTTGAGTTTGTTTGGTTCAAATCGTAGGAGCTTCAAAGTTTTGGCGGTTGATTCCAGTGTTAATGAGGCGGCCAGCTATATCCCTGCAGCTCCTATTTTAATACCAGAAGGGCCATGGAAGCAGGTTACCACTTTTTGTCATTTTCTGAAACACAATTGCTTTTGATGGTTACACGCTTTTACTATATGGGTTTGTGCATAGAATTGATGATGCGGAAACGTAGCCTATAGAAAGACTAAATCCCCTAAAACATATAATTTTGATATTGAACAATGATAAAAACGATCTCCCAATCTAAAACACCCTATATATCAAGCATATAAAACATTCATAATAAATTGATTTAGAAACAACTAGAAATAAGGTTCAAATGTGCATATATTAAACGCACATTCTAACCTGAATTCGTGTTGTGAAGACTACTTCAAGAATCACTATCGAAACCAACGAAATAAAAGTTGCTCCAAGCAATTTTTGATTGATATAAATTCATTAAAAATCTTATAAAAGTTGATTACAATTGAATATATGATGTTATTTATATAGTGGTGGCTAAACCTAAGCTAAATAAAAAAAAAAAAAAAAAAACTAAAATTTAACTTCACGCCCGTGTGATTTGCACCAAATCAAGGCAGAAACTCCATTCAGAGTCACACGCCTGTGCCTGTATGAGACACACCCATGTCATTGACCACATACGCCCGTGCCTGATGAGACACGCTTATGTGAGGTCAAACTGACAGCTTAGTTCCTGCACTTATTTTTCACATCTAATGACCTCCAAAATGGGTTAATTTGAATCCAATTATTCAGAATAGCTATATTCAACCTCAACCTATGTCTAGACTATCAAAATAACAAATTTAAACAAATCAAAACCTAAATTTATCATGTATCATATATAGTTTAAAATAAAATCAAAGCAAATAACTAAATAACAAATTAATTTTGTCAATTTCCGGAAGCTTCTCAAAAGTCCCGGATGCCTCACGAACAGAATTAATTTCGCCCCCTCCGTGCTCACATCAATTGACAACTGAAGATTGAGCACCTTAGGTTGTGATATTTTTTTTTTTTGGCTAATTTTCTCATATTTGACCTAATTGAATCATACTGGAGGGTCTTATCCTAAAATTTAGAGCAAAAGATGAAGAGATGATTCTATGCATCCAGATTTCATATTTGAATTGCTAACAAAATTAGAGTTAATTTCATTAATGGTAACTCAACTCAACTTATAGCAAGATATCAAATCGGTAATAAAATATTTTTTTTTGTAATACAAAAATAAACCAACTTTTTAATTTTAGCAGCAAAAGTCACCATGACCGGAATTTGCAAAATTCTTATTGGATTAATGACATGGCATGCAGATTCACGGCGGTCACATTGACTTTTGAGGTTTCAAAAGCTAAGCTGAGGCATTTATCTGTTTAAAAATTATTGGAATGTTATTGGAGTCTAAGTTGGGTGACCAAGTGAAATTAATTTTAATTTTTTTATGATGATGTGGCATGACATTTGTCATCATCTCATGTTTTATTGTCGAGTTAGCATTGCAGCTGAGCTTTCAAATTCCGGCCTAGAATGACATTTGCAACAAAAAGTACGGAGTTATTTTGTGTTATAAAATTTTTTTGTTACCCGTCCTATATTTTGGCATAGGTTGAGTGTCCACAAGTGAAATTAACTCACAAATTGATGTTGTTGAATATTGTTTGTTTGGTTGTATTTGTATCTTCTATCTTTAAGTTTTGACTGTGAATATAGATTCCTGGGGGAGTTACTGCTGCAAGGGGATTCAAAGCTGCTGGAATCTATGGGGGATTACGTGCCCAAGGAAAGAAACCTGATCTTGCACTTGTCACTTGTGATGTTGATGCTGCCGCTGCAGGTAGGTATTGTTTTAGTGAATTTTAAGCAATGTTATTATTATTATTTTAAAATTTAAGAGATAATAACATCCTGCTGGAGCTGGATAGGTTCTACAAGGTGCAGGTTTTAGGTACATTGTCAGTATTAGCTATTTTTTTGGTGCATTAGTTCGTGTTTTCGATGCTTTTAAGATTTTAACTTGTAATATTTTCCAGCTGGATAAGTTGTATGAGTAGCAAGTTTTAGGTGACTGCGGTAGTTTGGTTATCGTATCAGCATACAAAAGAAATGGTTTATTCCACTCAGATATTTCAAGCTTTTAAGTATTTTGCATTTCTTCAACATTCAGGGGCATTCACTACAAATATGGTTGCAGCCGCACCTGTCCTGTACTGTAAAAGTGCATTAGATATCTCTAAAACGGTATGCTAGTTGACGATCATTCTTTGTTTTTTTATATGATTCTTTTTCTAGCAAATAAGCAATTAAATTGTAAATTGTTTGATAGATTATACTCTGATGGCTCAATTCTATATCAGGCACGTGCTGTTCTAATAAATGCTGGTCAAGCAAATGCAGCAACGGTATCTTTTTGTCAGATTGTTAACTTGCAGTTATTTTTTGTTGCCATGTACATAGGAAAGAGTGGAGTCCTTAGTTTATATTGTTACTCATTCTCTATCTAATTGCAATTTGATATCAGTTAAACGATTATTATTTGCTTATCTGTCTAAAAACTTGGATATTCCTTTACTCAACCCTTTAAATAGTTGGTAATGTGGGAATAAACCCAGTCTTAAGATGCCTTCTAATGATGTACAGGGTGATGCTGGTTACCAGGATGTGCTAGAATGTGCTGATGCCCTTGCAATGGTATGTGATCTCAAAAGTTGAGCATTTCAACCTCATTCTGACCATATGTTGTGTAAATTTGTTCATTTATATATTTTCATTATTCCAGATACTTAAAATGAAAAGAAAGGAGGTGCTAATTGAATCTACAGGTGTAATTGGTCATAGAATTAAAAAGGTAAAATGCTTGGAGGATTATGCTATATATTTTTCTGCTTCTTTTGATGGTTCTGTTAACAACAAGCAGAAACCATTTGCACACAGCATATTCACATTTGATGGTGGCGTTTGCAGGAATCACTTCTAAATGCACTTCCAAAATTAGTTAATTCTCTCTCGTCATCTGTTGACGGGTAATTCTCATGGTTCTATAGTTTGAATCATGTTATTTGATTATCTCCCATTTCATGATTGCCGTTTTCTTCCATTTTCAAGCACCATGACAGCTTCAAAAAATCTTTGCGATGAGGCATGTTCTGATCTCTCCAGTGTATGTGCAGGGCAGGCTCTGCTGCGGTGGCAATCACAACTACTGACCTTGTGAGCAAGAGTGTGGCGATTGAGTCCCAAGTATGGATAACTAATTCTTTCATCAAGCCTGTGTTCATGACATCATCATGGACAATTATAAAGCATGATGCTTCTGTGGCCTTTTTTATTTTGTTTCCTTATCAAACTACAATTTTATAAGTACAATGAATCATCAACAAAGAGAGTACTGAAACCCCTTTCTTGAGCTCCACCATTCACCCTCACAGGGAAATTTCTGAGACGGAAGTGAGTAATTATAGCGTTTCTAGCCTATGATATTGATTGCTTTCTTTTACTACAAAGTATTCATTGATGCTTAAGTGATTTTCCCTTTCTGCTAGATCTATTAGTCCCTTCGAATGACTGAACTATATGAACTCTAATTATTGCTACAAGGTGTTGATGCTGAGCTGTAATTTTCTCTGTTAGATCTAGTGTTCCACACAGATGACTGCACTATATAGGTTCTGAACAACATCTGTATCTCTAAAACAGTGCCTTTGAATTGAAATTTGCTACAAGTTAGTTATTGACTGTTGTATCAGGTTGGAGGCACCCAAATAAGAATTGGAGGAATGGCAAAAGGTTCTGGGATGATCCACCCAAATATGGCAACTATGCTTGGTGTATGTTTCTTCTGTTTCACCCTTAATTTTCCTCAACTGCACATAGTTGTTCAAGTTCCCAATTTAAGAGGGCTATCTGTTTCAGGTAATAACAACCGATGCCCTTGTTGCAAGTGATGTTTGGAGAAAGATGGTGCAAACCGCTGTCAACCGGAGTTTCAACCAAATAACAGTATGTTAGATTATTGTTTTTCTCACATCTTTGTAAAAGACTAGTTCAAGTTTTTGACCAGTTATCTCACATTGAATTTTTTTCTTCTTCAATCAATAACAGTATGTTACCATCCGAAAACCATTTCTTCGATGAAATGCATTTGTTTTTATTTCTTTTTCCTGGCGTTTTTATTTCTTTTTCATTTTTCATTTCCTATTAACAGATGCTCAATCTTCCTTCTTCTGTATATAAATTATGTTATAAGACTCCAAACATACATGGGGTTGCAGCAACAATTTTCTATACTGAACCATTTGGTTGAAGACCAACTTATGGTTTATGTCTTTAATTTTGTTTTGGCACAGGTAGATGGAGATACTAGTACCAATGATACAGTAATTGCATTGGCTAGTGGTTTATCTGGATCAATCTCAATGTCATCTATCCATTGCAATGAGGCAATACAACTTCAAGCATGCCTTGATGCTGTAAGCTTGATTTTCATCTGTCTTTCCATTCATTTACTGTCCCTTTTGCTATTTTAATTACTGATATCTCTGTTCTTCAGAAATATGCTTCTACTTTTAGCATTAGTTTTTTATGTGAGTTTCTCTTTCATGGAGCAGGAAAATTTTTCTGATGTTGCTAACCTAACTTATATCTATTTCCTTTTTTTCTATTTAATCAGTTCAAGTGAAACTATTATATGCATCTTGCTTCTGCTGACTTTGGCTATATCAGCACATATCTAAACTCTCTCTTCCTACCTACTTGTTGGTTAACTTTTTCTCAACAAGTTGCATCTTGGCCTGTGATTATTTTTGTCAGGATTTGCACTCACTAGTTTTTGGTCAAATGCTGAACAACTAAATTTTGGACTACCCCAATCTCAGGTTATGCAAGGTCTTGCCAAATCAATAGCTTGGGATGGAGAAGGAGCTACATGTCTTATTGAGGTCTGTTTCCCATATTAAACAGTTTCTCTGTGTCATATTCTGTGCTATAGGATTTCTTCACTCAATGTAAAGATTAATGAAGTTGCTTGTAATAAATAATGCTCAACCAAGTTGGAGAGTCTTAAAAGGAGCAAGCAGGTCCCGTCTCTGGATTTTAACTATGTTTCACCCAAAAAATAAGTAGGAACTAGAGTTGAGTGCTCAATGAACGATTGGAATTGCAGAGGACATTGAAAATTCAGCTAATTGGAACTTTTTTGCAATAGGTTACAGTAACGGGGGCAGCAAGCGAGGTGGAAGCAGCAAAGATTGCACGCACCGTGGCATCCTCCTCACTTGTCAAGGCATAAATCAGAACACATTCATTTGATGATTCAGTTTTTAACTGCATCTAATTTATAGTCTCTGATGCTGGCAGGCTGCAGTATATGGCAGAGATCCAAATTGGGGACGGATTGCTTGTGCTGCTGGTTATTCAGGGGTTCCTTTCGTCCAGAACAAGCTACACATAATGCTTGGAGATATTTTGCTCATGGATAATGGGCAGCCACTTGCATTTGATAGGTGAGCATTGGACTGGTTCATGCCTAAAAGGAGACAAACAAGGTGTTCTGCTTTAAAGTACAGCATATTAATTTTGTGCTTAATTGATAAATGACGTCTCTCAGGGTTGCAGCTAGTGACTATCTCAGAAAGGCTGGTGATAGGCATGGTACTGTTGGGATTTACATTTCCGTAGGTAAGCTTTCTGAATTTGTTGGAAGCATTTTCCCGTTAAGAATTTATGTTATGCATGACACTTTGAAAAGACACATTCTCAAGTCCTTGAACTTCACATTTTTCTACATTGATCCCGATACTAAAATTTTCTACATTGTATTTTTTTGCTTTCAATTTTAATCGCTTCAAGGCCTTACCAACTACCAATAGCATCACAAAAGGCACTAGGAGCACCAATCTGCCAGTTGTGATTGAAGCTCAAGTGTCTAAAAACTATCAGCGTTACTCCCATTTCCAATAGAAGACAGTCCCTAACTTTTTCTGAATATGGTTTAAGTCACATTTTCTAACTTTTGACGGACACAAGCCACCAATAATGTCCTTAAAATCAGACGAGTCAGACCACTTTCAGGCGTTCAATTCATCCCATCTATCCGGTCAAATCAAAATTAAAAATAGGACTCAACGTAGGAAATTTTAGTATAGAGACCAAAAGTGGAAAAACACTGAAGTTCAAAGACACAAGAGTGTATTTTGCCTCTATAACAATTTCTAAGCATCTTTAAATGTCAACTACCATCATTGGCAATTGCTTTCACAGCAGAGGGCATATAAAAAATGATTGTGTTCAGCTTCTGTAGAACTGAATTTAACCATAGGGCTATCAGTCTACTTGGATAGCTATAACTTATAAGTAGATTCTGGTTGATGAATGGGTGAGATGTATGTTAGGCATCCTCATTTGTTGGTCTTCTTCACAGGTGATGGATTAGCGAGCGGACAGGCATGGGGCTGTGACTTGAGCTATGATTACGTCAAAATAAATGCGGAGTACACAACATAAGATCAATATTCACCGTATCTCAAATAAATATTTCAAAGAATTGAACTTTTAACACGATCAATTCCGCTGCATCTCAATTAGCATTTCAAAGGAATGAACCTTTATATGTAATCAAGACATAAATTTGAAAACTCCCACAACATATCAAAAAGTGGCATAATGATTTACTTGGATTTTTAACCAATTGCACTTTGTCGTATGCTATTTTATTTGCCATGAGGCTGATCCAATTTAGAGTTCCAGTTCGTAATTACATTGGCTCAGGCGAAAAGAACTTGTTGCTGCCATTCTTGGTCGGGTGATATTTTAAGTGCAATTGGGTGCACTGTCACCTAAGAAGTGCTCTTTTGAGATCTTAATCCAGTATTCAGTACATTCCATATTTTAAGGTACCTGTCATCGGATTTTTGGATGTTTTTAATCCAACCATTCAATATTTAATTA
>CAOJCQ011906020.1:0-13176 GCA_948356215.1 Stillingia texana | reverse complement strand
AAATTATAGTTAACTTATGAATTTTTTACTATATACTTTAAAATATAAAACAAGTAAAACTCATATTAATTATTGATGTATTTTTTTGATGAGCATTAATCAGGTGCATATAGAAATAATATAGGTAAAAATTTTGTGTGTTTAAACTATATTAACAATTTTTTTAGTATATATAAAAGAATAAACAAATTTATATTTGTGGTACGCAAAAGAATATATGACAAAGAGGTAGTAAATTTTTGTGTAGGAAATTACTAAAACTTGAACCACATCTTTAAGTGCATATTGCACGTCAACAATTTCTTTTCATGTTAAAGTCTTAAAGTGAGCATTAAAATGACCATGTTTTTAATTGACTTGATTTAGATATATTTTTTATGTCTAATTTAAGTACAATATTTTCTTTTCTTTTTTTTTTTAATAAGTTCCTAGGGCTTCAATAACTAAAATCACAATTTTATTTATTCAAAAGATAGAGCTCGTTCTAATGTTTTTTCAATCTCAACATACATATTGAGAATTTGGGTTGAATTTGAAAATGATAAGTTTTTGAGCCTAAGTTAGCCTCACAAACAGAAATAAAGTTGGATTCTGAGTACATTCAAAAGCCATTCTTTTTCACTAGTTTAACATTATTTAAGTCTATTTTCTTGTCTTTTTGATATAATTGGTAGAAGGTGAATATGTTTTCTAAAAGATGAGTTACATGTCGATTGTAAATGAATTATTTTTAAGAATTTGCTATTTATCGATTTCTTTAGATTTTGTTTTGATAGAATATTTCATTAGATTTTGTTCCTATAAGACATTCAGTGATATATTTATAAAAAATATTTCTGAAAAAAGTAACAAACTTGGAAAGAAAAATTGGATTCTAAACTCCAAGTTCGGATATCAGAGGTCTCAATTGTATAAAAACAAAAGATTATAAAGCCGTGATCATAAGAAATAAAATATTAAGTACTTTTCTTCAAAAAATTAAAAAGTTGAGGGACCTGATGATGTGTTTTACCTTTTGCAGAAAGCCAAACACGCCCTTAGAGACTCATCAGGAACGGCGCCTGGTGCCTTTTCAAACTTTACACTCACTCTCTTCTCTGTTTCATAAAAACCGAACAAAAACCGAAACAGTCGAAGATTAAGAATCAAAATTTTAGAAGCAAAATTCAATGAAATGGAAGCCATTTTGGTGAAATGCATAGAGAATAGTCTCAACCAACTGTTGCTCAAAAACGCCATTTTTCTTTGCGAACGCCTCTGCGCTGAGTTCCCCTCTGAGGTTTTCCTCTTTCCCCTCTTCTTTTTCTTTTCAATTTCATTTTGAATCAACAGACATTCGAAATTTCTTTTGAATTTTCCACTGTGTAATTCTCTTAATTGCCTATACTGTAGGTGAACATGCAATTACTGGCCAGATGTTACTTGAATAACAATCAAGCTTATTGTGCTTATCACATTCTTAAAGGTACTACTTCGTGCCTTCTATCCTTTTGATTAGGGTTTTATTGATTATGTACTGTGTAATTCAGGTTCATCAGTTATGGAATTCTCATTCTTTGTCTTCTTGTAAATTGAAGGCACGGAATTGCCACAGTCTCGCTATTTGTTTGCAATGTCGTGCTTTCAGATGGATCTTCTTAGTGAAGCTGAAGCAGCTTTGCTGCCTAGTATAAACTCTGATGCTGAGGTGTTTTTGATAAATCGTGTGTTCATGATCTTATGTTTGCTTAATGCTGATTTGATCTCTGTTATTAAGTTTGGCTTATTTTTATTATTTGTTTTATGTAGGTTCCAAATGGTGCAGCTGGTCATTATCTTCTAGGTCTTATATACAGGTTAATGGAAATATTTTTATTTTTTATTATCAATAAGTTTAAAATTTCAAGTTCTTTTCACGGACTGGTCATTTTATCTCAAGCACGCAAAGATGTATCATGGCATTGCGTGTTGCTAGGGTTAATTAATTCCAAGATTTATCACAATGAGTATCAGAAGCTCTGAAGTTCTGTTTAGTCTTTAGAGGATTCCAGATTTACATTTTGTTAGGCAGAATCATGTTTATCGGAGAAAATGAAACTTGCTCATCCTTTACCTGTCTGATTTAGACGCTTTTTACTGCTTTTATGCATTCCTGATCAATATACCAATCGTTTTAGCTGGAAAATGGAATCTGATAGAATTTATTCCATTTTTCAATATTCATGAAGCATGATTAACCGTCAATGTGTCGCGAGAAAAGGTTAACTCTTTAATGTGTGCCAATTTCATGGTTAATTTGCCGTGAGACTCTGGGTTATAATTTGGATATCAATTAGCATGGATGATAAGTTCACCTGCTAGGTATTTTAGTGTTACTGCCCTCTTCCCAAATTCTTTTGTGAGTAGACTATAATGCGTTTTGTAATTCATTGATTTTTTAACTATATCAGCTTCTCATATGCTGTTAATAATCTAACATTCACTCCCTTTTAGGTACACTGATAGGAAGGAAAATTCAGTCAAACACCTAAGGAAGGCCTTGTCAATTGATCCATTATTTTGGACAGCATATGAAGAATTGTGTACATTAGGTCAGTTCAAATAAGACTTTTACTGAGACAATTAAGAAACATTCGCCATTTTCATCATTGTAGACAAATTGCAGTTATTTGCTAAACTTCTAGTTCTAAAACGAGTTTACTTCTGTAATCTGTAAGTTTTGTTTCTGGAAAGGAATTAATGTGGTTTTATCAGTTGGATTGAATGGGCCATTAAATTCTAAATTTCTTTTAGTTCTTTTATATATCATTTTTAGAGAATATATCCAAGTGTCTTTACAAATACTAATGTAAACGAAAATGAGACGATAACTTTTTGGAGTTATCCCTGTGACCAAATGAGATGATAAGTGCTTGCTGTGAGTTGTGACCTGGAGACATGCTCTGTTGTTTTTTGCTTCTCTCTCTCATTGGCTCTTTTATTTTTATTTTTCTTTTTCAGCTGTTTCATTCATACTATGTGCCACTATTTGTTTTGTCAACTTTTGGCTTTATAGGATAAAAAATCTCTTGCAATCTTGCACAAAATTACCTAACTTCATGCAAATTAATAGAAAACCAACTACTATTAGAGCCTTATCTTGTGCTATGTTTTGGCATATATATTTTTTATGCCACTTCAGTGCGTGCACTTAGATATTTTCTATTTCTCTGCTTTCACAAGATATTTAACATTCATTTAATTCTGAACTTATATAATGAACCATTCATTTTCTGTGCTTTAGTTTAGCCAACATTTTACCTTTCAGGTGCTGCAGAAGAAGCAGCTACTGTTTTCAGCAAAGCAGCTGTTGGTTATGTTCAAGAGTATTACTTGGGCGATGAATCAAAATGCTTGCAAACAATCTATGAGAATCAAAGTTCAGATGGGAATACAATGAACTTGAGGAATGAAGAGCACAACCTTAAAGATTTTTCTCAAAATTGTCCTGAAACAGACTACTTGCCTGGATCCATGGGCAATCCTGCTTCTAAATTGTCACTGCAGAGTATACCTTCAGGGATTTTTACACAGGTAAGTTTTATAAGTTATCTTCTATTTTTAAAAAATACGCATATTGCTTCCATCTCCTTCTAGGCTCCCTCTTTATTCTTTTGTGTTTCCTACATCACCGAGTTTGATAATAATCTGTGTCAAGGAACAGTAATAAACTTGGGGAATTTCTAACCAGTTACATTGAAATACTTTCTCCATGATGTGAATTTTTAGAGGCTTTTTCTTTCAGCTGTCAGATATTGCTCTACTGCCAATTTGTGGAAATGTGGAACATAATTCAAGTTCTTTGGAAAGTAAAAACTTGGTAAATTTTGCAGCTGAGGCTCCTGGAAGGAAATTTGTTGCTCAAGGAAAATCAGGGAAGGTTGTTCATTCATTTTTATGCAAATGATTGTCACTATCACCTTGATGCATCTTGCAATTGGCAATTACGTTGTTGATATAAATGGAGATATGTTTAACATCTAACTCTTCATTTTTCTGTAAGATGGTCTTGTGTGGCCTGTACACATATGTCAAATGCATGCAGCAATTCTTTTTAAATTTGAACTTCAGGAGAAAGAAATTAGCTTGAGATGCAGGCTGCTCACCGAAGTCTCTTTATACATTAATTCCTTCCTGTTGATCTGTTACTACAGAAAAATGCTGCATGCTTGACCACCAGTTGTGGTTGAATTTCGATATTTGATTTTAATCATTTGAATCCAACTACCAGATCATATTTCAATCTTTTTTCATGTCATCTTGAAGGTCTGGGGCAAATTATTTTCAGACTCTGTGCCACGTCGAAGTCCAAGACTTGCTGCCATGCGTGCAAACTCAACAGTTGTGAAAGTAGAAGATGACAGAAGAGGTCTTTCATCATCATCGAAGTCATCATTTTGTTCCTCAGTTTCCAAAGACCAAACTGAAGGTAACAATTGAAAATTGAGCAGTTTTCAGCTTGTACAGTTGTTGAACCAAGTAATGAATTTCTATAATCTTATCGGTTGCTGATCCAGAAAAGAAAAAGTCTTTTACTAGTTGTCTTTGTGTGGGCTTATTGTTGACCATATAATCTTGAAAGTGATCAAACTAGCAGTTTAGGGGACCAACTTGACACTAATTATCACTTGTTGTGGACTTGTATCAAATTTGTGTGATGTGATGGAGGTAAAACTGGTTCATCCTTCTAAATACGGCAGTGGCATTGGACACATAAAGGTAATCAACAGTTGTCGAATAAAGTCTGAAGGCTATCTGCTAATGTTCTATAATAGCCAATGACTGCCTCTCTTTTAGGAACTTGAGCAAACAAGTCTTTGAGCTTGCTTCACATAAAAGTCACTAAGTTTAATCATCCCATAGTTGGTCAATGTCTACATTGTATTTAAAAGTTAACGTGGCTTCTTTATGGAATCTTATTTGATCTGCATCAAATTTGAATGTGAATATTTTTCCAATACTTCATTTAATTTCAATTACAGTTTGTCTTTTCCTTTATGATGAGCTTGGTTGGCTCTATTGCATTTTCAAGAAAACCAATATCAATTTGCATGCAGGGAGATGTACAGATACTTGTGATGATGCTTCTTCACAGCATACTACTACATATGTTTCTTCCTTGGCCAATGATAGATTACTTGAGCATGAGAAAGCAAGCATGAAACTGAGTGGCTTAACAAAAAATGGGACAACAGCAATATCTGGCATTTTAGATTCACTTCGGCTCTTGAGTCTTCTTGGGGAGGGTTATAGGCTTTTGTGCATGTATAGATGCCAGGTAGTTCTTAATCAACAGTGAAGTATGTCTTCTAAAATTGAATATGAATATTCTGCTCTCAGTGTTGCTATATATATTAAATCACACTTAACACTTCAGGATGCTTTGGAGGCCTTTCAAAAGCTGTCCCAGAAGCAGTATAATACAGGTTGGGTTCTTTCCCAGGTAATTATGCTGGCTTTATTGCTATTCAGCATGCTGTTGGTCTTACCATCTCTTGTCTTCTCCAGCAATGTAGACAAGAATAATGTCTTGTGGCTAATCATATTATTGTGGGTAAAGCTACAAACCTACTTGCTTGTTTTAAGGAACAGAGTTAATTTTTCTCTGTTATAAAACCAATATATAGATGTATTAATGTTGCATATTTATGCTTGGATTTAGAAAAGAATTCAAATCAACATCTCCAGCATGGTAATCATACTTGCATATACTGAAATTTTGCAGAACTTTGTTGATTAAAAACAATGCCCAGGAAAATCAGACATGCTATGAAATTTACATTGAGAAGAGCTATAAATTTGACTAATTAATGTGTATTCAGGAATCCTTTAGTTGATTTTCTCAAATCTATAATTCATTTAGGTTTATTTATCCTTTAACATATTCTTTAAGTCTCGCCTTTGCTTCTTATCTCTTGATGAAGGTTGGAAGGGCATACTATGAGCTAGTTGATTATATGAATGCTGAATATGCTTTCAACCTCGCATGTCTGCGTTGCCCTTATATTTTGGAAGGAATGGATATCTACTCCACCGTTCTTTATGTGAGTAATTTTTCTCTCGTTCAGTCATCGGTACTCTATTAGCTAGCCTGCATTCTCCACTGTCATTAGTCCGCTGGTAGCTATACAATTTTTGCTGTTATATCTTTGTTTCAATTCCATCTGCCTTTTCCACCTCTCTTATATCAGCGTTTCTGGGGCAATTAATTTCTGGTGCATAATTATTTGGTAGGGTGTCGTCCTCTAAATTTGAACTTCTAGTTTCTCTGTGGTTCTAGAAAGTATGGGTTCCAATTCATATAAGTGTTTTATGGAAATAAAATATGTGAATATGATGGAATTAGAATTTAAGCTAATTTAATGTGAAATTAATCTAGATACCACATGAATGTGAAAATTTAGGAAGTACCCCTGAAACTGAGAAATTTTTGTTTTGGGCAGGGCTTAATGGCTTTTAATTGTTTGTAGCTGATAGGATGGTGAATAACTGCTTTCCTTCTCATATTATGCGATTTTATGTTTTTATGAAAATGTGGAATTGGTAAATGGCTTTCACTCTGACTTCTGAAGGATGTTCTATTGTTAAAAGATTGGTTTTGGAAGAGTTATTACTTTGTCTTTTAGGACCTTTATATCTCTTACTGTCTTAGCTCACATTGTAATACCACTCTGGTTCTATGATTCCAGGCAAGAAATGTATAAGAACTTGAATTTTCTTGAGTGATTCACGTTTTTAGGGCATTTGTTGGATTAAATATGTGACTAACGTTTCAACATGATCTTGTGGAATGCAATAGTTAGACATGGTTAACTTGTACGTCCATACATTGTTAATGTTGGATTATCCTTCCCTTTTGCAGCACTTGCAGGAAGACATGAAGCTGAGCCACCTAGCTCAGGAGCTGATATCAATAGACCGGTTAGCTCCCCAGTCCTGGTATCTTCTTGAGACCTTTTCTTGAACCCCATATATGGGAAATTATCATTCCTTCATATTTTTCTAGCAGTAAGCTGAAATCCATTTGACGGAATTCTATATTTCAACGGAATGCCTTTGTAGGTGTGCTATTGGAAACTGCTACAGTCTGCAGAAAGAGCATGAAACTGCACTCAAATGTTTTTCTCGAGCTGCACATCTTAATTCAAGACATGCTTATGCTTTCACCCTTTTGGGTCATGAGTATGACATTTCAATTTAAAGCTATATTCTTCAGAGCAGGGTGTAGTGAGATTGATATCCAAATGAAAGGGATGGGTTTATTCCGTGCACAATCTTATTGGCAGGTGTGCGGCTCTTGAGGAGTATGAAAATGGAGTGAACTGCTACGAGAGGGCCCTAATTGTAGATCCAAGACATTATAATGCCTGGTATGGTCTTGGGATGATCTACCTCTCCCAAGAAAAGCTCGAATTTGCTCAGCATCACTTTCAAAAAGCTTTGTGCATACACCCTGGCTCATCAGTTATCCTGTGCTATATTGGAACTACATTACATGAACGAAAGGTTAGGACTCCTTTGTTTCTTTTAATATCATGCGGAAGTGAAATATAAACTGCAACTGCTCATTTTAACCTGGCTAGATGTGGATGAATCTGTTTGCTTTAAAATTTACACCTGACCATCACTGGGTTCTGCATAATGCTTCCTTTTCCCTAGCTGGTGTATTATGTATTACATATTAGGGGTTTTCATGAAAGGTTTAACCCCTTTGCCACATAGATGGTAGATAATTTAAACATCTAATGGGCTGCGTTATTTTTGCAAAATTTAACAAAATTCCTTGCCATGATTACTTGTTCTATATATCCTGTTGTTAAGCATTTTATTTGGTTTTAGTTCATTGAAAATGACAATTATTTGTTATAACATCTGAAATATAACCTGAATGAACTCTGCTTAGATGCTTGAAGTTTGGTATAGCATCATTAAATGGTTTTCTGATGTTGAAGTCTGCGCGCTTAACTGTTGCAAACTTAAGATTATACAAGCAATAGAGACCTATCAGCACAGGCCAATTTGAATTTTTATGCACTGGCAGGCCTCTGATTTGCCAAAATTACAATAAGTTTAATATGTAAAGTTTAGAGTCTTTTTTACAAATTAGATTGGGTTATGTTTCACTGGTTCCTTCTGTTTGTGCTTCTATTCTATATTCTTTCAGAGATATGAGGAAGCTTTGGAGATGATGGAGAAAGCCATTGTTGCAGATAACAGAAACCCTCTACCATTGTACCAAAAGGCAAAAATATTGATGAGCCTTGAGAAGTTTGATGAAGCGTTGAAAGTTTTAGAAGAACTCAAGGAGTATGCTCCTCGGGAAAGTAGCATCTATGCTATGATTGGTAAAATATATGAAAAATGCAAGAAGTATGATGCAGCAATTCTTCATTTTGGACTTGCATTAGATCTAAATCCAAGTTCACTTGATGTTGCCGCCACAAAGGTAATCATCCTGTCCTCGACTCCATTTTATATAATGTGCTCAATATTTGAACAAGTTTCCTAATGTCTCGTGGAACCAATGGTTCATGACTTAGATAATGTTCATCAAGAAACAATTGTTTTGATTAAGAAATCCTTGCACTTTTTGAAGAATGATCATAACCGCTGAACACTAGATATATACACGTTTTCTGGCTAGCTGTGTCCAAAACAGTTTGTAGTTTGTGTGCCATGAAGATAGTATCATGCTCTCTAATAGTCAGTAATTTTATTGCATTGCTACATTTTGTCACTACCAAAGTACATGGTACACAAATTATGGAGGCAAACATAAGTGGGAAATTCTTGTCTGAACTAAGTTAATGGCGGACAATCTAATAAGAATCTAAGACATAAAAACGTAGTTACTTTTCAATATATGTCACTCCCCTCATTGGATTGATCCACATGAATCCAGTGAGGTGCACTGTCAAGAACACGGAAGCCTAGAGTCAATTTACATGATGCTATCTTGTTTAGTATATCATACGATTTTGCCTAGTCAATTTTCATGATATTATTATTTTTCTTTGGGCATCATACGCCCTTCTGATTATATAGAATGTGTAACCTCTTCAATTTGTGCAGGCTGCTATGGAGAACTTGCTTGTACAAAGTGTGATAGAGGATGGCCTGTAAACTACATTGCCAGCAGGGACATAGAAAACTATACAATGGAAGTTTTGGGGTCAAGCCCTTGACAGCTAGCTGCCTGACTTGCTACATGCTAGTTAAATTGTAGCTTCATATATCTTGAATTTAGCTTATCCAAGCTGCTTAATAGTGAGCATATTTATTATATAATCCCTTTTTATCAATCAATTCTCTTCTTTTGTTATCCATCTTAATAGTTGTTAATTAGATAGAAAACAGTAATTTCTTCAATGAGAAAAATGCATTTTACATTTTTCTTATTATCATTTCTGCTTCCAAACTGTGTTGGTGTTTCCTTACATATGCATGCATGCCTATTTTTATATACTACATGCATCCATCCTACATTTATACATAAAGGCAGGACAACTATGACTAGCCACTCAACATTCTATCTGTATATATCCTAATCTTATACTTCTATGACTATGAGGTAGTTAATATACTCCTGCTATGATTTTTTTACCTAAAATTTATTTGATCATCTTGTATTTCCAATAGGGTTGCTGGACTCAATTCCTCTGCGCTCGTATAGAGTTGAATTTGTCAAATAGGTGGCATCTGGTGGAACCCCATTCTCATCAACAAACACCTCAACTTTGTGAACATATTCAACATCATTGCCTACTATTGCAATTGTGATATTAGACAACTACCACAGAAAACTTTGCTGAATCACTTGCTCTATCTTTGCCACTTTCGAGTTCAAGTTTCGATTCTGTATCTTCATCAATTACATCAAACTCATCATTTGGTCTTTCAAGTTCCACCAGAGTATTTTGATATCGGGCTTCTGTTTTGGCTCCAATCATGTACTCCATTATCCCCTTGCGACCGAAAGCTACAGTTGAGTTCCTGTGACCAGGATTTTCGGGACACACCAATAGCAATTCTTATTGTGGTGAGAATTCTTCATGAGGTACAGCAACCAGATGCAATTCTTATTGGAGCCAAAACAGAAGCCCGATATCAAAACAGCCTGAAGAATCCTTTTTATGTCCAATCCTTTTGGTCTGGAATAGCGGCCACTTGAATGGTGAGACATGAGATTTTGTTCCATAAAAATGATCCCGTCATGAATTTTAGGAGGGGACAAAACGGAAATGGATAATGAGATACAAGGTAGGTGGTAGAGAGAATATCAGTCAACTAACAATTATAGCCAACAAATTTCAAGTCCTAACTAAAAACCAAAAGCAAAAGTCATAAAAACCTCTAAGTGATAAAGAGGAATGTAACATGTGATTCTTGTTTCGTTGTTAAGCATAAATGAGGTCAAGAACAAACACATAAATCTGTCTAATCGAGGACTAATAATATTAAACCATTTGGCGAAAAGGAAAACAGTAGTCTGATTTTTATAATTAAAGATAGCTAATTTCATGTGGTCTAATTCATTAATTAATCGAAATTTCTAACTTCTAACAGATGAATTTAGAATTTTACTTTGGGTTTCTAAACTTTTTGCACCTGCACTCTCACAAAGAAAAAAAAAATTATTTTACCCCACCACTTTGTATAAATCTATGTATTTTATTCATGTTTATATAAAATACAATATAATATAAATGAATTTACTCCCTCTAAAATTGAATCGTTACTGAGACCGGTTCACACTCAGTCACATAAGCGGATCCAAATTTACCAGATTTAAATCAGTATTTCATTCAGTTGTGACTACCAACGAAGTAAACTCTACTTTGTCAAAATCAAAGTAATACAATAGAATTCCTCAATCCATTAACTAATGCTTATTTCAAGAACTCTGGCCTTGTAGTCCTACTTACTTCACATATGCAAACAAGAAGAACGTATAGTTCAATTGAAGAAACATAATCTAGTAACCAGTAATCAAGAAAAAAACAACCTTACAAGGAAAAGGAGAATTACCTTATTTGTTTGTTGAATTGGTAATTGAAATTTTTTGAAAGAGTATTAACAGTTAACCAGAGAACTAAAGAAGGCAAAAGTAAACGCATTTCTGAGTTTGGTTCGATTTCAAAAGAATCAGTGGATAGTTTCATGTACCGTCCATCTGCTCAGGAGCTTTGGGAAGAGATATAGCAGACTTATGGAAATTGTAATGGTTCCTTACTCTACAAGATCCAAAAGAATATATCAAATACAGTTCAAGCAGGAGATACTCAATCAACTAAGGCCAATACCGGTCTGTAATTGCCAGGGTTGTAAGTGTGGAATCTCAAAGAAGATTGCTGAAATGGAGGCTTCAAGAAAATTGATCCAGTTTCTGACAGAAATGAATAGCTCATTTGATTCAACTAGAGGTCAGATTCTCATGCTTGATCCTCTGCCTTCAGTTCCAAAGGCTTATTCGACAATTATGCATGGTGAGACACAAAGGAGATCAAAGTTACAATTCCAGATGCAGTTGAAAGTAATGCAATGATGGCCAAGGGAAATTTCAGATCTGATAATGCAGGAGGTAGGGGTAATTTCAATAAGAGAAAAGATGCAAAGAAACTTGAGAAATGTAGTCATTGTAACTTGACTAGACACACCAAGGACACATGTTTCAAAATACATGGATATCCTGATTGGTGGAAGGATTTAAAGGATACGAGGTCCAAGGGAGATTCCAAAAGAAATACAGCTAATCTGGCAGCTGATTCAGATACTCCATTCGATAGCTCGTATGATGATGTAAAGGTGATGAAGAGGAAATGGTCTTCTTATATGGAGAAACAGTTTAATAGGTTAATGAAAGAGAAGGCTAGAGAGAATGAAGGGCAAGCTCATTTTGCTTGCAATGCAAAGTATGCAGTAGAACTTGAAGAATTGGCACTGGACTTTGCAGGTAATGTTTCTTATAGAGTTGCAAACAAGATGAAATTGAAGATTCAGCCTTATGATTGGATCATAGATACATGAGCTAGTACACACAAGTGTTGTGATGTAGGGCTTTGTTGTATCAAGGGAATTTAGACAAAAGGTTTTTGGGGATGCCGTGTTAACTGCTACTCATACTATAAATCTCAGTTTTAAATTGGAAAACTCCTTTTGAGATTTTATATGGAGGTGAGCCAAAATAAGACATATTGAAGCCTTTTGGATGTTTGTGTTATGCAACTACAAATGGACCTAATAAAGACAATCTAGATCCTAGGTCTATTAGAGGCATTTTTTGGGATATGTTTCTCGTATAAAGGGATCCTAGGTCCAGGCAGTGGAATGTGGAATTTACCAAGAAACAGTTAGATTTTGGCTTTAAACAATCATAAAGTCACCATTGTTTGTTCACAGAAGGGTTTGGCAAGAGTTTCATGGCCTTGTTAGTATATGTTGATGGTGTTACTGTGAGCAGGATATTGTCAAGGTGAAAAGTTTTCATGAACAATTTACTATAAAGGAATTGGGGTATATGAAGTATTTCCTTGAATTGGAAATTGCTAAATCTTTTGAGGGTACTTATGTGTAACAGAGGAAGTACACCTTAGATTTGATAAAGGATGCAGGCTTGAGTGGTGCAAATAGTGTTCAGATTCCTATGCCTAATAATTTTAAGTTGATAATAAGGCAAAGCCTCTGCATGATCCAGAGAAATTTAAAATTGTATTTGAATCATTCAATGCCAGATGTTAGCTATGTTGTACAACAGCTGAGTCACCATATGCATGCTCCAAATGAATCACATTTTGATGCAGCTTTATATGTATTGAAGTACTTGAAAGGAGCACCTTCAACTGGTTTGTTTTCTCTGCTAATTCATCTTTGAAATTGGAGGCATACTCTGATAATGATTGGGCTTCTTGTTCTAAAAGCAGGAAGAGTATAGAAGACTAGCAAGCACAGTCCGTGAGTTGCAATGGATTTCATATCTCTTAACAGATTTATAGCTGCCTATCAGCAAGCCAATTCCCTTATAGTGTGACAATAAATCTGCTTTATATATATATTTATCAACTTGAAATCCTATTTTTCATGAACGGACCAAACATTTGAAGGTTGCTTTACACATTGTGAGAAATAAGTTCAAAGAAGGATTCATACCGCCCAAGTATG
>CAOJCQ011903489.1:0-10841 GCA_948356215.1 Stillingia texana | reverse complement strand
TACCTTAGAATACCGACATTTTAATTTTTATGTTATCCAACCTGGTATCCATTCTTGGAGATCTCTCTCCATATCTCCTAGCCCTACATCTCACCAAATGTGCTTCATCCTCATTGGAATACCCATCCACTTCATAGGTTCCTCTTTTAGATTGTTTATTCTTCATTTCTTTAACCTCCATACTCAAGCTACGGATGCTTTCCATCATTGCCCTCATGGATTCTTCCAAAGAATTTTGATTTGCTGATTCACTCATTCTCATGTGTTTACTCTCCTCTCAATTCTAGATTTAGTTTTACACTTCATAAAGTAACACAGTTTGCACGTTTATACAACTCAAGTAAAATAAAATCAACAAATATGAATCCTAAAAACATAAATTAACTCTAGAGGCAAATGATCGAAATAGAAAGAACGAAATTTTAGTACACACGAATACAAAAATGTGCATTGTTGATGAGATGTTCAATAATATACAAATATCAAATAAATATTTCAAGAAGCAATAAAACGTATGACACCAAATTTGACAAACAAAGATTCTAGAAAATTAACGAGACGGATGTGCTCAACTTGAAGTTTATCTAAACATGCAAACCTAGATTAAACGTGATTTAATGTTGACTCGACAATAAAAGATCAACGTTAGTTTTCAAGAAAATAATTTTCCCAAATAGCAAGTGAGGCTCCCAACTTATAAATGAAACACAGTATTATGCCTAGTTAAAGTTTATATTTATGTAGCCTAATTAGATGCAATTGGCTATGTTGAAGCTCAAATTCAATGTGTTTGGATGAAAAAATTTCTGCAATTTTGTTGCAGAATTTTTGGCTGTAATATTTTTTAATAATTGATTAATGAAATCAAATAATCGAAAACAATGATCCAAACAAAAAATTAAAAGAAAGTTAAGGGAAGTAACCCTAAGCAAGCTCGGATACCAAAATGATGCAGAAACCCCAGACAATAATTAGGCTCGAACCCTAGAGCATACAATTGATATAGAAACGTTGTTTGGAACCCCAACCCCCAATCTAAGTTACCCCTAATTGACCCGCAATTAGTAACAACTATGATAGATTGATTGAAATGTAGAAAGAAATAGAACTCAAGAATGTATAAACATACAAACCTTAGTTAATTTCCTAATGTAAAATAAAATCATAGAAACCTTACTTGGATTCAATGAAGTTTTAATTGATGAAAATCAATTAATAAGTCTTACAAAAGTCTGATCAAAAGTTTGGCAAAAGATCCTAATAATGTATTTAAGTCTCCTATTTATAGGTTAGCATAAGGAGGCAAAATAAGAAGTCTAAAAAGCCCTAAATTTCATATATGCAGCTGGCACACGCCCGTGTTTCTGAAGATACGCCCGTGTCTATTTCTCACAAAACATCCAGCAACTCATTCTATGCACGCACACACCCGTGTGCTTGAGAGACACGCCTGTGTGTGTTTCACGAAAAACATTCAGCAGCATTTTGGCACCTTTACATGCCCGTGTATTAGTCTCACACGCCCGTGTGAAAAACATAGAATTCTTCCAGTCGATCCTCAATCAATCTCACACACCTATGTTTATCTAGGGTACGTCTATGTGAGGTTTTTTAGGCTTCATACTCAACCCAAAATGCATTATATGCCCGCTCTAAGTCTCTATTGGCTTTTCCCTCTTCTCGTGACTCATAAATATCCTCCACATATGCTCCTATGAATCCTGAAAGTGCTTCTTTGAACTGTTTAGCTCTTAATCTCGTTATTGGCCCTTCGGGTAGCGCTAATTTGTCATGATGTGTTCTCGATATCGCATCAGTTTTGGTAAAAAGGGCAAGTTAAGTCCTAGGTTCATTGGTTCTTATGAAGTGATTAAAAGAGTGGGTCTAATATCCTATCGACTAGCTTTGCCACCAGAACTTGACAAGATTCATAATGCCTTCTATGTATCAATGTTGAGGAAGTATAGATCGGATCCTTCTCACATTATCTCCTCAAAAATTATTGAAATACAACCTGACTTGACATATGAAGAAGAACCGATGAGAATATTAGCAAAAGAGCTCAAATAATTAAGAAATAAGATGGTTCCACTAGTGAAAGTGCTTTGGAGAAACCATAAAACTGAAGAAGCCACGTGGGAACCAGAAGGAATCATGAGACAACAATATCCATAACTTTTTTCCATCAGGGAAATTTTCGAGGGGAGAGTTTTAACATCCCAAAATTTTCAATATCTTAAATAGTATATTTCGGACCGTAAATGGTATTTTTTTGGACTGATAAAGGACACAATTTATGAGTCACGAGTTTAAATTTGAGATAATATAGAAGTACATAATATATTTATTAAGTGAAAAAAAAATCCGGATTAATTTAAAGTGAATATTGACTAGTTTGACCAATGGTCAAACTTTGACCCAAAAGTCAAAAAGTCAAACCGATATTTTTGAATGCCACTATTAATTGATTAAAAGTGTATAATTACGATATTAATAATTATGTGAATAAAAGATTTTAAAGCTTAATTTTTGAAATTAAAAATAAAATATTGGGTTTTGTTTTTTAGTTAGGCTTTAGCCCATAATTTGGGCCTTACAGAGTTGGTATAAAAAGACCCATTTCCCCATTTTATTCTCTCTTTTCCAGCAGAAAGTTGCATGAAAATTCCCCCACTTCCACCATTTCTTTCTTTCATTTTCTTTGAATTCTTGGTAAATTACCACTTGAGCCACCCCTTCTTTAATTATTTCACTAAAATCCGCCCTAGAACCTTCCTTTTAGTTTATTTCCTCCATGATCCCTCCATTAAATCAAGAGATGATTGTAGGGATTTTATAGTTAGGGCATGGGATGAATAGTGACTCTAATTTGAGGTAAACATTTAAAGAATGTGTTTATGCATTTAATTATGTTCTTAGAGGTAGTTAAGCATGTTAATGGCATGTGATTTAATTTTTATTGAATGAGAGTTATTTTGTGCACATAAAGAATGAGAAGATAAGAGAAAAAAGAAAGAAAAAGAGAAGAAAAGTAGGGATTGAAGAATTGGAGCTTTAGAAGTAAATTATGGAAAGCTAATTAAGGTTAGTGTACTTCAATTTTTCATTTTTTCATTAACCAGGTGATCATATATACTTTTGATAAAATCTTGTGAGATGTGTATTAATGAAAAATTTGTTTAGGGCTTTTAAAATTAATGTGAAATTATGTCATTTGGTGAAATTAGTTTTGAAGGAATGCTTAATATAGAATTATTTTTAAATAGTCAAGTAAATTAGATTATACTAGTAAGTGTAAACTAGCATAATAAATTGAATATTAATTATTAGAGTATAAGTAGATGTTATTTAACACATTAAGGTGTTAACAACGTAATTTTCTTGAGTTGTGCTAGTATATCAAGTGTTGGAATTTTTTATAGAACTAGAGTGACAATTAACTATAAAAAATCACTGTTTAATGTGTAAAAGAAGAATAAAGGTTATGTGTAAATGTTAAGATTTGTTACGTCATAGAAAAAATCTGATAAATTAAGATATAAGTGATATAGTTTCATGACTCAAATAATTACATTAATAAGAAACCTGTAGTATTGCAATAAATAACTTACTCGGACTAATATTAGTCCTTTAAAAATTCAAATATGTGATAAAGGATTCGGCCGGTGTATCAAGGATTCAGTTGGTGGTTCACGGCTTCGATCGATGTAAAATATATACCTAACTCGTTATCCGATTTAGATGATTCTATCTGATTTTACTTTGGGCAATAAATCAAATTATGATGATGATATCACTAAGTAAATAAATAATTAGATAGATAAGTGTTTCATGCTAAGAATAAAGAAGAAAACGTGTGGTAATGACATAGGATTAAACTAATGGTGAGTATCGAAATTTTATGTCCAAAATATTTTTTTAGAGAAATGTGATTTCAGAGTAATTTCATATAACATTATAAATTATGAAATGTTTAGTTTGAGTGTTTGAATTTTAATCAAGTATGTGCTTGTGAATATCTAAAAATACAATGATAAAAAGAAAAATTGGTGCACACCACTAAGCGGTAGCTTAGTGCGTGGAATTTTATTTTCTGCGCGGAGGTTTATAGCTGGACCAAGGGAGGATTAAGAGACAGTGGATCTGCTTGAAAGTCACTCTATCGTTGAACTTTGAGGTGGATACATTGGATAATTTTTTATGATATTTTGGTATAACTGATATGGCATGTACTAAATTCTGATTAATTGACTATTTTGGATTGCTAATGATATTTGGGTTGTATTAATATTAAGCACGGATAATAATATTAGAAATATGTGATCTAAGGATTATTATGATGGTATTAGTAGTAAAGGTTGAAAAGTGTTTTGATTAAATGAGTATGTGGATGAGATGGATAAATCTCTTTTAATTTGTAATCCATTGGATGGGTAATATTTTTTTGTTAACATGGAGATGGTACATTTTCAGGGGAAACTCTTGCAGTTTTTTCGTTTGAATGTACAATTTTCAGATATTAAACTAAATGGGATAGATAACTATGAAGTGGGTAAAGATAATGAAAAAATATATCTGCATGATTAAGTAAAAGACATATAATAGTTTAGATCGCGTATAAAGACGCTTCTACACATGGTGTAGCATCCTTTATTCGGGTCATCCAATGAACCGGGTATATGTGTTACTTTAGTGGTATCAGAGCTCCGATATATGTTATTCTAGGCTTATATGAGTGATGAGATAAATGAGGAATTATTTATATGCCATATAAGCGATTATAAGAGAAGTTTAGTTTGTATATCCACCTTGGTCAATTTCAGGCATAGGTTATGGTTACTCATACTTAAAGAATTATTGTAGAGGAGGATGAGAGTCTTGCTTTTGTGGGTGGCCAAGGGTATAATGAAGAACATGATCCTTCCCAGCCACCTGAGCAGCCGACACTAGCACAAGCTGCTTTTATGCTGAATATGGCTGTATGAATGTTATAAGAAGCCCTTAAAATATTACAAAACCCTCAAACTCAAACACATCCACCACCTCCATGACTGGTTAGGGAGGAGAAGATTTCCTTGGAGAGAATCAGGAAGATATATACGGGTGAGTTTGACAGAGAGGAGGGTAAAGAAAGATGCTTCTATAGCTGAAAAGTGGCTTAAACTATAAAATTCCATATGGATCGAATTCACTTTACCGATGAGGAGAAGCTCGATTGTACCCATGGAATCCTTATTGATGAAGCAGTACGATGGTGGGAAATTAAACTTGAGGAGATAAAGCCAGAATTGATTAATTGGAGATTCTTTGTAGAAAACTTTAAAAAGGATTACATTAGTGAAAACTACATGGATGATATGAAGGAAACCTTTCTTACTTTGAAGCAAGGGAATATGAGTGTTACCCGATATGAATGCCTCTTTTCTAAATATTACAACTATGTAAAGGATATGATAAAATCTGAGGCTAAAAGGTGCAAGAGGTTTGAAAATGGTCTTTAAAACAGAATCAAAGTATTACTTTTTCCACAAAGGATAAAGGTGTTCTCTAAATTAGTTGCAACTGCTAAGGGAATTGAAAAGATTTTAGAGGATGAGCGATAAAGAAAGAACAATGAATTTCATAAGAGGCCCCATGGATAATCTAGTTCAGCTCCAATTGCTAATAAGAAAGCTAAGGGTCCATAGGAAAAGACACAGACACACTCCCAAGGGTATGCTCAAGGAAATACATCCAAGTCAAGTTATCCAGCTTCATCGGTGGCTAGTGCACCTTTAGGCATGAGTAGGGGAACACTTCCTCCATGTCCACATTATGATAAAAGACATGGTGGGGAGTGTTGTAAGCTTATTAGAGTAGGTTATAGATGTGGCTCCAAGGATCATTTCTATAAAGAGTGCCATAGAGGATAGATTACAACTTCCACTCAGATAACTAGATCGACTCCTTCAATTCAATGAGGCAGGGGCTGAGGTAGAGGTGATACAGTTAGTGCCATGAGATAGAGAACAACCACCCAACCTCATCAAGGGACCAGGACTGGATCAGTGGCCCATACTTATGCCATTAAAGGCCAAGAGGCTTGGGATGCCACAGACGTCATTGTTGGTAAATTTTCTTTCTTTGGTCATGATATATATGCATTAGTAGATCCAGGTTCTACGCATTCATACATTTACACCACAATAGCACTTGAGAAAGGTTTGCATGCTGAGAAATTAGAACAAGGCATTTTAATTACAAATCCATTAGAAGATAGTGTTATTGTAAACAAAGTGTACAAGAGTTTTCCTATCCAGATTCAAGAGCACACTTTCCTAGCCAATTTAATTGAGTTACCTTTATGTGAATTTGATGCAATAATGGGCATGGATTGGTTATATGATCATCAAGGGATGGTTGAATGTAAAAAGAGAAGAATCACCATAAAAATGTGGAAGGCGATGAGATAACAGTAGTGGGCGAGAGGTCAGATTTTCTTTCTAATGTGATATCCACCACTACAACAAAGAGGTTGGTAAGAAAGGGTTGTGAAACATACTTAGCTTATGTACTTGAAGCTAAGAAGGAAGAGCCTAAAGTATAAAACATACCTATTGTATATGACTTTCCAGATGTGTTTCCTGAGGAGCTACCCTCCTGAAAGAGAAATGGAGTTCACCATAGATGTACCACCAGGTATTGCACCTGTCTCAATAGCACCTTATAGAATGACACCTACTGAATTGAAAGAATTTAAGATTCAGTTACAAGAGCTACTTGATAAGGGATTCATACGACCTAGTGTTTCACCATGGGGAGCACCGATACTTTTTGTGATGAAGAATGATGGATCACTTTTATTATGCATTGATTATAGACAGTTGAATAAAGTGATTGTCAAGAACAAATATCCATTGCCTATAATTGATGATTTGTTTGATCAAATCAAAGGTGCAAAGTTTTTTTCTAAGATTGACTTGAGACCTGGGTATTATTAGTTGAGGATGAAAGGGGTGGATATATCCAAGACTGCTTTGAGAACCCAATATGGGCATTATGTGTTTTTGGTGATGCCATTTGGCTTAATGAATGCACCAGCTGCTTTTATGGATCTTATGAATCGTATATTTCATCCATATTTAGATCGATTTGTAGTGGTCTTTATTAATGACATATTGGTGTATTCCAAAACTCAGGAAGAACATGATGAACACCTATGAATCATACTTCAAACCTTATGGGAGAAGTATTTGTTTGCTAAACTAAGTAAGTGCGAGTTTTGACTTGAAGAGATCTCTTTTCTTGGGCACATAATATCAATGGACAACATTAGAGTTGATCCAAAGAAGATTGAAGCTATTATTGAATGGAATCCACCAAAGAATGCAACAGAGATTAGGAGTTTCCTTGGTTTGGCAGGATACTATAGATGATTTATGAAAGGATTCTCTTTAATTGTATCTCCATTGACTAAACTACTCCAGAAAAATGCCAAGTTTGTTTGGAGTGAGAAATATCATGAAAGTTTTGAGAGGCTTAAGGCTATGTTGACAATAACTCATGTTCTTACTCAACTTATATCGGGTAAGGAGTTTGTGATATACAGTGATGCTTCCTATAATGGACTTGGCTGTGTACAGATACATGAAGGGAAAATGATTGCTTATGCTTCCAGAAAACTCAAGCCTCATGAGAATAATTATCCCACTCATGACATTGAGTTAGCAGCCATTGTTTTTACACTAATGATATGGAGGCATTACTTGAATGGTGAAAAGTGTTATATTTACACTGATCATAAAAGCCATAAGTACTTGTCCACACAAAAAGAATTGAACTTAAGGCAACGAAGATGGATGGAATTGATCATGGATTATGATTGTATCATTGATTATCATCCAGGCAAGGCAAATATATGGTGGCAAATGCACTTAACAGAAAGACCTCAACTGGTAAAAGTAATATAATTTATCTTAACCTTTGTAATAAAATGTAATGTAAGGTTATGTGCAGACTTGATTCTATTCTAACTTTCTGTTACACAGCTCTGAAAGCAATGAATGCTGGATTAACATTGGCTAAAGATGGATCAATTGTAGCTGAGTTGAGGTTTAAGCTGAATTTGCTACAACAAGTTAAGGAAAAACAAAAACAAGATGAGAGAGTGATTGTCATTTTTACACAAGTTCAAGAGGGGAAGGAACATGAATATGAGATTCAAGAGGATAAATGTCTATACTACAAAGGGAGAATTTATGTGCCTAATGATGAGAACTTAGAAAGAATATTTTATGCAATGCATCCCTGTGCCACTAAAATGTATCAAGATTTTAAAACACATTATTGGTGGATCGGAATGATGACTGAGTATATAGCCAAATACCTTGTCAGCAGATAAAGGCTGAACATCAAGTTCCTTCGGGTTTATTGCATACTATAGCAATACCTGAGTGGAAATGGGATCAAATTAAAATAGATTTTGTTTTGGGTTTACCCTTAACAAGAAAGAAACATGATTCCATATGGGTAATATTGATAAACTAACCAAGTCGGCTCATTTCTTATCGGTGAAAACCAACTATGAACTTAAGAAGTTAGCGGAGTTGTACATTGAGGAGATAGTCAGGTTGCATGGTGAGCCCTCATATATTATATCAGATCGAGATCCAAGGTTCACCTCGAGATTCTGAAATAAACTACATGAATCCCTAGGTACTAAATTTAATATTAGTACAACATTTCATCTCCAAACTGATGAACAATCAGAAAGAGTGATACAGGTAATGTACTGATAACCTTTTAAATAGACTTATAGACTTGCAAAACTTGTTAATCACATGAAAAAGGTTATTATAGGTGTTGGAAGATGTTGGGTTTTTTTAGGGTTCATGCATCATATACATGATGGAATAACTCTAAGAATATGCATATACATCATATCATATCATGGATTACATTTTAAAATTTTCTAAAGTTAAAATAACTTACTAGTAATTAAAACTTTGTTTTTTTCTATTTGTGAGCTTTCCTTCACACTCGGTTATTGTAAACCAGCAGTGTCCAAAACAGAATACATCTGAAAGTAATCCACACTAGAGCTGGAACCAAAGAACCTTGTGGAACGAATTATGAAGTTTGAAATTATAACCTAGTAGGAGATTATAATTTCAGTTGAGAGTAGTAGAGATTTATATAGAAAGAATGTGTTGTTTTTTTAATGTGATATTTCTCCTCTTTTTATAGGCTACAAATCCTATAGTATGTTGGAGAAATAAATCCTAGGAGAGGAGAAACCCTAGGTGATCAAAATTCCCCTTCCTTTTAGAGGTATTTCGACTACCTCCTCCTATTTTGAATATGAAGATCTTTTCCTCCTTATATTAAACTCTTATGATATTTATCCTATTTGGGATTTTAATTAATCCAATAAATTAAATGAGCTGATCTATAATTAACTATAGACCCAATTAATTAATAAAAAACCCAAAAATAAATATCCATGAGGCCCAATCACCTAGATTTGCACCTAGCACTACTAATAGGCTTGGTAAAAATTTTGATTATTTTCTTGGCCCAAACGAGTTCATAATCATTCTAAATTTTACATGGATATTTTATAACACTTATAAATACCATGTAAATAATTAAATCAAAACAAAAAATTCCAAAAGACTTTTTCAGGGGAATTCAAAATTTCCTGAGAAATTCCTCTTAATTTCTCTTTTCTGTTTTTTTATCTCTTTTGTACTCTCAGAATGATATCCCATATCATTAACTTTAAGTTTTACCTTTATTTTCATAACTCTATAGGTGTGTGACCTTCTGGGATCTTTATCAGCTAACAGTACAGAAATGAAATGTTGTATTCAGAGAAACTAAAACAGCTGAAATTAAACTATTTAATTTCAGTTATTGATCTCCATCAGTAACTATATTTTTCTCTAAAGATCATTAGCGGCCCTAACCAAAAGCATCATGACCCAAAGAGATAGTAGACTAAGATGTGGTTTACATCATCCTGTTCCATAAATAGATACCACTGCAGTACGTCCTTTCACTATCTTTCATATCCTTCAGAATCAAGAATATGAAATAGTCAATTCTATAATTCTAAAGATGTTATAAATATATTAGATCCTTATTCTCTTTAATGCTACCTTTGATTCTCATTCAACCTTAGCATAAAGGTATGGCCAGAATTTCAAAATAAGATCAACATAATTTCAGTGATATGATCCCAATTATAGCAAGTGTCTTTGGGATAGTGAGTCCTTTGTTGATCATATAAAAACCTTCAAGCATATCTCAGCATGTCCAACTTTAAGGCCATGTGCATTACTCATGTAGCATGTTTCCATAGAGTCAAAGCATACGAGATAGCATTTAAAATTACCTTGATGATCTCAAGTCTAAGGATAATCTGCTCTACTACTCATGAGGAGATACCTACTTACTGACTTTAGATACTATTATCCATATGAGGATCTCCTGGCAGGTCTTCGATGTACTTGTTCTCTAACAAGCATCCACATATTCATTTAGATCACCTCCATGATCACAGTCATGAGTTTGACTGCTTGAACCATTTAAGAAATGTAACATGTACTAATCTTAATCTGCATTCTACAATGTCCTATATTGATAGAATACTTCAATCAGGAATAATTTAGATATCTCATATTTGCATATGATCTGCATCTCATTATCATAAACTATTTTATGATTGCATCCATACTGTGATAGATATCAGGGATTTCATTACATTATTTAATCACAAACACATGTAATTAAACATAGTACAATATAATAAAAAAATGCCTTTATTAATTGTTTAAAAATTACATAAACATGAATTATAG
>CAOJCQ011891862.1:0-13822 GCA_948356215.1 Stillingia texana | reverse complement strand
ACTATTATCATGGATCAAACTATTTATGTGAACATTCCCAAGAATTATTACAATAGCAGTAACAGCAAAAGAATTCCTAATAACACAATTACTAACAAACAGAATTATAGATTGTCCATGATAAAATTTAACATTATCAATCTTCACCACTGACCCATAATCTCAAGGAATTGAAGCAAAAAAAAAAGATCATTGTCGTAAATTATGACCTTTAGCTTCAACACTGGAGGCCTCCCTCACAAGCTTATCCATGAATAGGCATTTCTTGTCAAATCCCCACCCAAGGTTGCTCTGCAGTTACAAAACAGTAGGAACTTATAATCCATTTCAATAAGACAAGAAAATGGACATATAAATTACCAATACCAAGGTCTTTAGGAATCACTCGATGGGATTCCTCAGTCTCATGTGTAAGAAAATGACAAATTAAAAGAGGTAAGCATTAACAACACTAACAGCACTAGAGTCTCAATATATATTTTGAAGATCCAATCATAGGGTAAGTTTTGGTTTTGAGTTTAAATTGGAGTTAAAAGACAACCATAAGCCAGTTTTTCATCTACCAGAATCATATTTAACTCCAATTTAAAGTCAAAATCCAAACTTACCCTATGATTTATCTTTAAATTGTCTATCTGCTTCTTGAAGACCTCAGACCAAAAGTCTTTACAGAGGAACTTTATTGCCTCTAGATGATCACTAAATTGTGGATGCTCTATAGTAAACCTAAAAAAATTAGAACTCTTTTTACTCCTTTCATCCTTTATCTCAATTCGTGACTATTCTTCACTTCACTAACAGTATTATTTAAATTAAAAGAACCATAATTTAATAGTTTTTTCAAACTTAAACTTTCTAATCCTTTCCTGGACTTCCTGAACAATCAAGACCTTACTGCTTAATAAAGACAAAGACGATCAAAATCCAAAACAAACGCTGCTAAGATTTGAACATCCAATCGAAAGGCCAGAGTATAATATTATTGAAAATTACCAAAGAGAATACAACACAACATGATAAATCAAGAAGATACAACAAATTAGGGAAATTGAAGTGGAAAATTAGAGGAATGAAAATGTGAGTAAGGGCGTTCAGTGAGCTGGTGACCGACCTGATAGCCGATAACTTCAATCCAACGGTCGTCAAGCTCTGCCTTCTTGGAGTCACGTCATTGCGGTAAGACGACACCATCTCTGTGAGTAATCCATTAATGCAACCTCTGATACTTTTCTCCCTATTTTCTCCGTCTCTGAAGAAAGTGAAATGGCTATCGTCAATGTGCAAGTAACAAAAGAGACAACAGACTTCCATTTGAGCCCAAATCAATAAGATGGGCCTATAATGAAGCTCATAAAAATGTCATAGCTGTGGGAAATAAATTGAGAATTAGGATATTTTTATAATTAAGAGAAACTTAATTTTTAAGATTGGGTAGCTTATGGAAAAATAAACTTAAAGGGGGATAATTAGGGTAAATACCTCTTTAGCTTATAAGCATTTATTACTTATAAGTTAATTTTAAGCTTATAAGCATTTTTAAATTTAATCAGCTAAATGTTTGGATATGTGTATTTATAAGTAATGGATAAGCACTTGATGTGTTTAATTGAAAATAACTTATAAATACAATTATTATGAAAAATGATATAACTATTTTATTCAATAATAAATGATATAAATTTATCATTTTTTTCATTTTATAAAATCAAAAATAAATATTTAATAAAATCATATCATGCCGTAAAATTTAAAATTAATAAATAATTTTTTTTGCAAATTTTAAACTACTATAAAATATTTTATAATGATAAAAATTTATATTATAATGAATATTTTATAAAAAAGTGGAAGAAGAGTAGATATCTTAATATAATTATAATGTTTTAATGAGTTTAATATAGTCATTTACTTGAACAAACTAGTTTATGAGCATTAGGTTTATAAGAACTAAAATTAAAAATTGGGTACCAGCTTTTTTATTTATAAATTATTTTTAACCTAATTAAATAAATAAATTATCATAAATTTTAAAATTTATAAATCAGTTTAATCAGTTGAGACACGGCCCAGACTCCTACGGGAGGCAGCAGTGGAGAATTTTCCGCAATGAATGAAAGCCTGACGGAACAATGCCGCGTGGAGATCGAAGGGCTACGGATCAACAAAAATCCGTACTCAAAAAAAAATAATAAAATATATATATATTATGTTTTCTAGAACAGGTTTTTCTAGTCCAAGCGTAGTATAGCTTGAAATTCTTCTTTCGTTCTTTGTCGATCTACTTCTCTCCTAGAACTTTCTTAGCACTGAACTCGAGAAAGCCTTTTCTGGGTTTCCAGAGCGGACACAATGGTGCATAGATAACGGAAATAATGAAGGTTGGTACCATTAGCTAGACCGAGAAGCGAGGGGGTTTTAGGATCAAGACCCGTGATTGTTGGTTCACTGCAAACCTTTTTCATCTATCCTTAGCTTGCATCTTGCTATTTCCTTGCTGAAAGAAGTTCGATAATCAATTCAACGACCTCGCCACCTTCAATTATCTGTGGCCCGCTTAAATCAATTCACCGTCAGTTACCCAAAAACTACCCAAGCCATCAACTATCTGTTCTTCCTATGGGTACTGTTAGGTATAATTTTTCTGTTTCTATTATAGTGTCTGAGTCATATACCATTTCTATAATAGTTAGCATTATGATTTATTCAGTTGGTTTATGATTGAATTTTTTGTTCTCTAAGTTCGCTGATAAGCTTTTTACATTGTTTTTGGGTACTTCATACAATTACAGGGGTCCGGGTTTGTTTTGATTATTTTGCCTTTGGTTAATGCCTTGTAATTCTGGTCACTGTCAATTTTGGTTGGTTGATTGCTTAAGGTTATTTAGCTCATATTTTCATGATAGCAGTGACAATGTGTCATGATGAGACTGTC
The DNA here is from genome assembly GCA_948356215.1 of Stillingia texana. Taxonomy (NCBI): domain Eukaryota; kingdom Viridiplantae; phylum Streptophyta; class Magnoliopsida; order Malpighiales; family Euphorbiaceae; genus Stillingia; species Stillingia texana. Next base: position 10,890 of record CAOJCQ011891862.1, on the reverse strand, counting down.
ACATCTTTGTAGCTTGTATTTCGATCCTTGTTAGTTCCCAGATCAAGATCCCTATAATTAAGATAAGCAGCTCTTGGTGAACTTGAAACATATGACCGGTTCTTAATAGATCTCTATCTTTACGGGAAATCCGACGGTCATTTGCTTCTAGATGACGGCATCGATGTTATCTAGCTCTCTCTTTCTGGCGACTTCCGTCTCCACCACTAGGATGTAGGTTTCTTATTTGTTTCTATTCATCTTTTTGTGCACTTTAGTTCATTGTTTCGCTATTAATTGAAATTGGCTGTTGTTTTTTTGCAGGAATGTATGTGATGTATCAGTGCATATTTTGGTCGTACCGCTGAGGTTCTTATGATTAAGGTAATTTCTTCTTCATATGGTTTATCTGAAAATGAATATATGAAATTGAAAAACATGATCCTTTTTTATTCTGCAATTTCATGAAATTTCACAAGACATGAGACTAAACTTTCAATTCATTGTGGTCATGCTAAATTGAAATTTTTTTCATTAAGGTTGAGGTTTGTAGGATCTTGTTTGTTAATGAATTATACTTGAAACACAAGATCACTACTAACATGTACTAGAAAACCAAGAAAACTATTGATTTCTCGAGTTATATTAAATAGAAGTTTTTGCAGTTATGAGATGTTTCGTTTTAAAAATTACTATTGATTTTTATTTGAATATGATATAGAGGCTTTAAGAATTAGTTTTTTTTTTTCATTATGTTGAATATGTTTTGGTGTTGAAAATTGGATTGCAGTTGTTTTTTATTATTTGGAACTATGATTATATATAAGAGAGACTATTTTTATCTCAATTTTGATAGTATTATACTGAAAACTTAAATGAAGAAAACATTAATATTTTGTCACTTATTTATTAGTAATCTGAACTAATAAGTTTTCCATAGTTTTCAATTAGTTAGGATTCATGAAGAATTCATACTTCCTTAATGTTTAGAATAATGAAGTTGTAAGTATTCACATAATGATCTCTTTGCTTAATTATTATTGTTGAATCCGTTGTGTCTTTAATTTGGTTGACCATATTCTTATTCCAAGTGATCTTTAACCAATTCATATATGTATTAAATTTGAATACACTGCCATGTGTTTAGTCTTTATTTTCGCCTATGGAATCCCCAAAGTTTGATGTATTTTGCCCACTCTTTCGATGGTTCCATTAACTGATACCAAGATATGATATTTCATGTTTTGCAGGTGTTTTGTAGCCTAAATTCAAGAGGGTAATTCTAATTTATAAAGGAATGTGGATTCTGAGGTTCAGGTTTTGAAGCTTTATGGATCAAAAAAAAAAAAAAAAAAAAAACGGGGTTCTTTCTTTGTTGTGTGTGTATGAGATCCAATGATAAAAGTAAAACAGAGAAATTTGACCATTTTCTATTGAAATAAGGACCTTCAGTTTTGATGAAGTGGAGGTGTCTCTCATGTGCTTTATTTATATACTCTATAAAAGAGATTTTAGGCAATATCTCCTTTATTAACCTTGCTTGTCCTTGGTACTTGGATTGTGTTATCAATTTAAGAAGCAAAACTCACACCCTTTTTCCATTACCCATTTGCTAATCTTCTCTTTTTTTGTATACATAGAGAAAGGAAATCTATCTATAAAATCAAAGTCTTTCTTAACTCTAACATCTTTTGCGGCTGAAAAGACTTAAATTATCATTCTTCAAACCATTAAGTCTCTTCTCATGTGGGTCGAGGAATTAAAGGGTGTAATGTCAAGCTGAAAGAAAAGCAAAGACATGTCATGAAAAAAAATGAATAAGATAAAAGGTGTAATTGATATTTGTTATCTATAACTTGAATAATTGTTTAGAATTTTGAATGATATCAAATCATTTGAAATTTGATCATTTATGTATCGCATTTTGAGTTTAAACTAATATTGGATATTAATTTTGTAAAACTTTTATTCGGTTTGGATGAAAGTAATGTTGTTATTTTTTATTATAGTTTACTTTATTGTTTTAATTTTTAGAAAATATCTAGTGAGATTTTAGTTATACCATGGTCAGACCATGGTATTACCCTAATTATATCATGTTGTTACTATTAGCAGAGTCTATTTCTGTCCATGATCATACCACATTATTACCATAGTATTACTATAGGCATAACCTTTTGTGTCAATGGTTATACCACAGTACTACCATAGGTAAAATCTGTTTCTTTTCATGGTAGTTCTGCCAAAGTATTACCATGGATAACATGATTTTGCCCATAGTAATACCATGGTAACACCTTGATAATACCATGTTATAACCATTGGCAGAACTTATTGCTGTCATAATTCTACTAAGATATTAACATGGACAGCCTTTTTCTGCTCATGGTAACATCTCGGTAATACCATTGTGTTAGCATGTGAGAACATATTTCTATCCACGGTTATATTAAAGTATTATCATGGTTGTATCAATGTATTACCTTGGTCCAACATGTAAATATCATTGATACATACTCTTTTTATAGAAAAAACAATCAGTATCCAATTATTATAAAAGAGTACAGAGTACCACAAAGATTTAAAAAAAAAACTAATAAAAAAATCATAATCAAATAATATTAAAAGTATTAACAAGTAAACTTCACATTTGACATGAACAAAGTCATTTTGCTCTCAAGATGCAAACACATCACTAGTCGATTTTGTCTGTGAAAAATTATCAAATGCGGGTAGATTTATTCGAATAACTCGTAGTTGGTTTTCATGCATGACTATTTCTCAGGTTTAAAGTCATCTTGGGAGTCAAAAAAAAGGGAAGGAAATATTTGAGTGGGATTTATAGGATTGAACCACTGTAAACAGCGACGCACCTTGGGAGTCATCTGCTAGCTTGGATGATAGAAACAGAAATGACCAAAATCATTTGTCCATCAACAAGTGGGAAAGTAAAATAGGTAAGATACTAAACCATCTTCCTTTTCAATGACTCAAAAATTAAAAAAGCCACGTATAAAACAACAAACATTTGTCTCGACAATAAATCTCCAAAAGCTATACACTAGAAAAACATTACATTCAGAAGATATAAAAAAAAAAGAGAGAGGAATAACAATCCTCTAATTAATTTAACAATATTACCAGTATCTCTTATAAAGAATTATGCATTGATAATTAACGATCAATAAATGAATTAATTAAGGTAAACATATATGTACCAAGTTGGATTGAATGAGTGAAATATATCAACAAACTGGAGAATCAAAGACAAATTAAGGATATCTTCAGTTTGCTCTCTTGTGATTCTTTATGTAAGTTTACTTTCTCTGTATTTATGGTCAGAAATACGTATAAATAACATCAATAGAAATGGCAATCAAAAGAATTTAGAAAACATCGGCCCAAACTTCATAGAATTTATCAATGAGAACAGTATATGCACATACAATGTTTAAGGAGAACTGATCTCTATACTTCACATGGATACCTTGATCTTCGCCAAATCAACCATGAATTTTAGAGATTACTATGTCCACACAAGCAACAAGATGTTCTGCAAATTCAAATAGACAGAGATGAAGAACAATGAGTGAGTTCTACCAAAAAAAAAAAAAAAAAAAAAATATATACAGAGATTAATATGAATAGTTTTGCTTAAGATTCGATTAAATTTCAAACGTAAAAAAACCCAAATTTCTAGAGCCTCACTCATCCAATTAAAAAAAGAACCGATATATCTCCCAAACAAACACCATGATTAAGCAAAATAAGGTAGTTAAAAACCCAAATACAAGCCTATATGAAGTATCTTACCTCCACCTTTTAATGCTCAACGAGTCTTCAAATCGACTTGTGGACTAAACGAGTATATAACTTTCAATTCATAGCTATTTTTCCCCATTTCATATCATAATACAAAATTATAGTCTAATGTAAATTTATTTACAGCCTAAGAAAAAATGTTGCAAAAACAAAGAAAATGAGTGTATTCATGAATAAATGGAGCAAAGAGACGATAAAATAGTTATGTGGAGCAAAGTGAACCTTTAAACCAAAGGAAAGAGCATCTTAAGTCAATAAAACAGTCAAACAACAAATGCCATTTTCTTTCAAAGATAAATGAAATCCCATTTAGTATGAACACATCAATTCCCACTATTCAAGTTAAACTATATACTTCTACGATGGCATTAATCAAATTCAATAATAAAAGAAAAAATAAACTCTCCTATGAACTTAATCAATGCATTAAGCACCTAAGAGAAATCCAAAAATTGAGCTAAAAAACATCATCAAACCATAATCCCAAAAATGTGTTGTAATTCTTGCCATTGTCTAAAGCTTCAAATTCCACAATTAACTACACTGCAATTGAAATTCCATTGATGGGTGATCGGGGATTCTTTAAGATGATCTCAGTTAATTCAAATTCATGGAATTTTATGAGAATCAAGATCAGTAAAAGATAATCAAAACGAAAAAAAAGCAACAAATGAAAATGATGGAGGAATCTGATGAGAAATTAGAAAATTATATCTAAAAATTGATGAACAACTGCTCAAATATTGAATTTGAGGATGATATCACTGAATTGGAAGAAAGAAATTGCTTGAAGTCTTCAATGGCATGAAAAGTCGCTCAAGTTTTTGAAAATGAAGTGACGACTTCTTTGAAGCCTTCAAACGATAAAATACGGTCTGAGTTTTGATTTGATAGATATCTTGTGAAATTAGTTTTGGATTATTAGGCATTTTTTTAAAAAAAAAACCTTATTTTTCATTCGATTTTTGAATTCATTTTTTAGGTTTCATTGAATATATAATTTGACATTCACACTGTTACGTTTTTATAAAACTACATTTGAATCTTATATTTTTCCATTTTAAGACCTTAACTTTTATAAAAAAAATTTATAAACACAATTTGATCAGAAATTTAGCATTACGTGATTAACAATCACATTGACTTGGATTACTGTCTACCAGAACCAATAAAGGCATAATACATGTCTGCTTGGTCAAAATTAAATGTGACCTACCTCTAACCACTTCTCTCTCCCTCTCTTCCCATCTAACACATTTTGTTCTTCATCTCTCTCTATCTTTCACTCTATTAATTATTGAAATCTTTTTCTCCTTCTTTTCTTCATTTTTTTTATAATCTATTCAAATATTACACAATCAAATTATTTGTTTTTTAGAAAGGATGGGAGTGAAAGAGGAGAGATATTAAAAAGTAAAGAAAATGGTTTTTTTTTCTTCGACACCTAATTAAATATGGGGTTATTGAACCATTTTTATGGACTCGACAAGTATGACAAAGAGGAGCTCATCAAATAAGTTTTCCAAAGATAAATGGTACTCTGATCGAATAATAATTTTCTACAAAAGGAAAAAAAATTAATTCAATGTGAATTGTATTTTCGATCACGACAGATATATTTCAACCTATTTGGTTTTGTTATTTATTAAATTTTTTCAATTAACCTTCAAACTTGTTTCCATATAATGTAATCAATTAATAAATTTGATATTTTCATTCAATTTAGGGAGATATTAGTGATATTTTCTGATTGATTTATTAATTGATAATGCTGGATTTTATCAATTTTCATTTTAAGTAGAAAAATTAATTCTATGTTAACATGGATTTTGAATCCGATCTTAAATACAATCTTAATTAAAGGAAAATGTTCTTTTTGAGTTAAATCCTACCTATATGAGGAAAAGGAATATTAAGAGAGAATAAATACTCTCTCTAATAGGAATAAGATTCCGAACAGAATTATATAAGTTTACCTATAAATAACTAGATTTTATTAATTCTAACATAAGCATCAGCTACTCTTAATAGTTACTCTACATTCCATCTAGATGCTCTTAAGCTCTAGGCTTTCCCTCTTTATCCTGACTAACTTAAGTATCGGAGTAGCAATCCTGGAGATGTCGGGATTAAGTTCTAATATGTGTTGATTTTACAGGTAAACACATCGTAATAACATCATAACAGAACATTTCGATACAGATGTAAGGTACATACACTACAATCACGTGACTAAAACCTTTGCTGTTTTACGCTCTTTCACTTGGTGCTTTCATTGAGAGCTAACATGGCTGAAAGCGGAGCTCCCATCATCCAAGAAGAACATGATTTTTACGTCCATTATGATAATCAAATGAATGACATGACACCAGAAAACATCAAAACTACCAGCATTCAAAACAGTCACAAAAATCCGGCTACCTAAACCCCCACAACTCTTGAAGCTGTTCAGAAACTGATGATTGAATTAAAAAATGACTTAAAATCAGAACTCGATAAAGAGTTTAAATTCAAAACAAATAATGATGGAGACCATTTCTCAAGGAATAAAAGGAAAAAGGGCAAGGTAAATCTAACCAATTCTGATTCTTCCTCTAAGGAAAGTGAGTCCGATACTACATTAGAAAGAAAAAAGCAAAAGAAAAATTGCCAAAAGGAACAGAAAATAAGGCCAAATGAAAGAGACAAAAGGCCGAATAGATGTTCAAAGAATGGGTCATAAAATACAGACTCATCCATTTACAAATTCCTGAACATGACAATTAAATGAAAAGCCCATTTAGTAAGGAGATCCAGCAAGCTTCCTAGCCAAAAAGTGGAGGGAAATCCGAATGACAAAGTACAAGGGAAAATTAGATCCTAGGAAACACCTCACATGATATATTACTCCGGTCCAAATGCAGACGTACGATGATATGATACTATGTAAGGCTTTCCCAGGAACACTATCCGATGATGCTCTTGATTAGTTCCATGATTTACCTCCAAATTCAATTTCAATTTCAAACAGCTAAGTTTAGCATTCAAAACAAATTATGCGGCATAAACTAGAAATAAGAAGACAATAACAGATCTATAGGCTGTTAACCAAAGTGAGGAGGAAAGTCTCAGAGGCTTTGTAACAAGATTTCAATAATGTGCAGGTGAAATAGACCTTTTAACTAGTGACATAGCAATACTCACTATGATAAACAATTGCCGTAATACTTGGCTCTATAATGACCTCATGACAAGCAGACCTGTCAGTTACACAGAACTCATGGATAGAACTAAACATTTTATATCCTTAGATGACACTGAATGGACGGATGGAAGATACAACCCGGAGCCGAATCGAAAGAGGGAAAATTGGGTCTCAAAACTTTCCAATGTAAGAAAGAGCCCAATCAGGTTAAGGAGTCCCACGAAAAGAAGTCATCTGAGGTGCAGAGAATTTAAAGGAAGGGGGCATAATACGAACGTCCCCAAAATAAATTTTACCCCATGAAATACATGACCTGCTATGGTGCTAATGTGGATGAAGCAAAATCACGGTAACGTGAACTGGCTTGGGAAATTAAGCAACCGAACATACAAATGAAGGAATAAATCCAAATATTCGATTTCCATAATGATGTGGGCCACACCACAGATGAATGTCACTCGCTTAAGGAAGAAATAGAACATCTCATTCAAAAAGAGTCAGTAAAATGCTTTACTAAAACAACACGACAAAAGACCCCTTCAAAAGTCAAACCCAAATGAAATTTAGACTTGGATAAAGAGGATAGAGATCCAAATCATAAATGAGCAGGGGTATTCATATGATCACAGGAGACCCTATATATGGTGACAGTTCCTCTAAAGAAATAGAGGAGGACATACAATTTACATATCTGCATGGGAAGAAAAATCTGAACCCATTGAAATTTTCACCGAAGATGCAAAGCATCTCAAATTGCCTCATGAGGATGCTACCGTAATGCAGGCATACGTAGCTAACTTCCTGGTGAAAAGAATATTAGTGGATACAGGTGCAACGGTAAATCTGCTAACTCATACCACTTACATGAAGATGAACTTATCGGTCAAAGACCTTAAAGGCACTCCAGAACCCCCTAATTGGACTTGGTGATATGATTGTACCAATAATGGGGATAATAAAATTATACATAGAAATTGGAGATGAATAAGTGATAAAAACTGTAAATGCACTTTCATGGTGGTAGACCTATCGTACGTTTATAATACATTTTAGGGAGACCATTATTGATTGAAACTGGTGCTATGCTCAATCCTGAATATTTGATGGTGAAAATTCACACTAAAAAGGGTGTAGTAATTACTTGGGGAGACCAAAAATCAGCAAGAGAAACATACATAATAATTTTTCAAAAAATGTACTGAAACTATGATTCTTGAACCAAAGGAAGAAACCGAACAAATTGAAAAACCAGAGCCAATTGAAGAATTGGTTAAAAGTGAAATATGACCAGGCAAGAACGTCAACATCGGATCGACTGTGTAGAAAGCATATGGAGTAACATCCTCAACATATTGAGAAACAATGCACAATCCTTTACTTGGAAGCCTATAGATATTGTTGGAATATTCCCAATTGTCATCACTTACAAATTAGACATAAATGAAAATGCTCATTCTGTAAGACAAAAACTAAGGAGACACGCCCCAGAAAGGCAAAATATTGTAGAGGGGGAAGTAGAGGAACTTCTCAAAGTAGATTTCATACAAGAAGTATACTATCCCAAATGGCTAGCTAACGTAATACTGGTAAAAAAGAAAAATGCTAAAATGAGGATGTGCATAGATTTCATTAATTTAAATAAAGCATGTCCAAAAGATAGCTATCCTTTGCTAAATATAGACCAGTTAGTAAACTCTACAGTAAGGCATGAAATTTACACCTTCTTAGACGCATCATCTAGGTATCACCAGATTCCCATGAATGTAGAAGACCAGGAAAAAACTAGTTCTATCACCAACAATGGAATGTACTGTTATAAGGTCATGTTGTTCAGACTAAAGAACGCCGGTGCAACATATTAAAGGCTAGTGAAAAAAATGTTCAAAAAGGACATAGACCTTATATTGGAATTATATGTAGACGACATGATTGTCAAAAGCAGAAACAAGGCAGATCACCATAAGGACCTTGAAAAGGTCTTCTAGACATTGAATAAATTCCAGATGAAATTAAAATTGAAAAAAATGTGCCTTCAGAGTAAAAGCAGGAGAATTTCTTGGATTTATGGTCTCTCAATGAGGGATCGAAGCAAACCCAGAGGAAATTAAAGTATCTTGGACATTCAACCAAGAAATGTCAATGACATACAGAAACTAAACGGAAGAATCACAGCCTTGGGATAATTCATAAGCTATTCTGGTAAACATTGTCTACCATTTTTCAAAAAATTACGAAAAACAAAAAAGTTTTAATGGGATACCGAATGCAAAGAAGCATTCTATGAACTGAAAAAGTTTTTAGGAAGTCCCTCATTACTAAGCAGACCAATATCGGGGGAAATCTTATACCTATATCTATTTACCTCTGATGAAACAATCACAACCGTATTGATCAAAGAAGAAGGAGGTCAACAAAAGCCGATATATTATGTAAGCCAAGTGCTTAGAGGTGTCAAATTAAAGAAAAACAAAGACAAAAAAACTGATAATAGGTTTGGTAATGTGCACCACTAAACTCAGACATTATTTTGAAGCCCACCAGATCAATGTCCGAATGGACCAACACCTAAGAAAGATTTTACAAAAGTCAGATGTAGAGGAGGAAGTAGTTGAATGGTACATCAGACTTCAATCGTTCGATGTACATTTTGAACCACGCACCACGATGAAAGCCCAGATGTTGGCTGATTTCATAGTAGAATACACGGGCACTGAACACGATCAAAACATACCAGATGATGAGCCATTCGAATGGCAAATATACATAGACGATGCAATGAATGGACTTAAAGCAAGGCAGGAGTCTATATAATAGGACCAAAACCTAAAATTTCAAATACAGTCTGAAACTTGATTTCGGAGCATCAAATAATTTGTTTGAGTATGAAGCTTTCATAGTAGGGCTAAAATTGCTATATAGCCTCTAAGTAGAAGCATTAGTGATAAAATGTGATTTCCATCTGGTATTCAACCAAGTTGAAGGTCACTTTAAGGTAAAAGAAGAAACAATGGCAAAATACTTAAGTAAAACAAAGGAATTGCTCGCTAAGCTAGAAGTAGCAGGAATCAAGTATTGCATAGAGCAAATTCCAAGAGAACAGAACATGGAGGCGGATGCTTTGGCAAAATCTGCCACCATAGGAGAAATATCCACAAGGGTACTTTCAGATGTTAACCAAACATGAGCTTTCAAAGAAGCTGAAGTCATGATCATCGTGTTGGATTTTTCTAGGGTTCATATATCACATACATGGCAAAATAACTCAAAAAAACATGCAAATATATAAGATCATGCCATGTATTGCATTTTAAAATTTTCTATATTTAAAGCGACTTACTAGTAATTAAACTTTGTTTCTTCGATTTGTGAGCTTTCCTTCACACTCGGTTGTTGTAAACCAGCAGTGTCAAGAGCAGAGCACCTTCGAAAGTAATCCACACCAGAGTTGGATCTAAAGAACCTTGGGGAAGGATTTATGAAACTTGAAATTATAACCTAGGAGGAGATTATAATTTCGATTGAGAGTAGAAGAGAATTTTTATAGCAAGAGTCTCACACATGTGTTATGTGTCTTTCTATTCCTTTTATAGGCTACAAATCCTATAGATAAGAGGAGAAAGAAATTCAAGGAGCTATAGAAATCCATGTTGGCCGAATTTTCCAATTCCTATCTCTATAGGAATTTCAGCCAGCATTGCTTCCTATTCCTAATAGGAAAAACTTTTCTCCTTTATCTTAAACTCTTTAGATATTTATACTTTGGGGATTTTAATTAATCCAATTAATTAGATAATTAAATGGATTGATTTATAATTAACTATAGGCCTAATTAATTAATAAAAGTTCAAAACCAAATATCTCTAACGCTTAAACAAATGGATTTGTGCATACCCATTAAATGGGTC
>CAOJCQ011881115.1:0-11982 GCA_948356215.1 Stillingia texana | reverse complement strand
AGTTGGGAAGTTAGTCAGAAAACTGAAAAAATTAACTTTTTTTTTGTTTTTAAATTTGTTGAAAACCTGTTTAAAATTGAATTAAATTGCATAATTTTAATGCAACCTGTTCAATAATATTGAAAGTTATATATAACAAATAACAAAATTATGTTATAAATGTAAAATTAATTTCATATATACAAATGTGTATGTCACCTTAAACATCCCTATAGATAAAAACTATCATTTGGATGAGTGTCTGTGGGATGGTCCTCAGCAGAAAGAGGATCTCTTTGAATTTGAGCCTCAACGGCATCCGCAATAGTTCTGGTTACAGATGCTGCAGTCCTAGCAGTGGATGTTGAAGTCCCTGCAGCAGACGCTGAAATTCCTGTAGATGCCTCTTGAGGAGCAGCCAATGTAGGATTAGGTTGGAATCACTCAGGAAAATAATCTTTAAGTATGTTAACAATCAAATCCCCCGCATATGTCTCTGAAGAAGCAGCCAATGTAGGAGCAGGATGGAATCGCACAGGGAATAATCCCTGAGTATGCCGACAAAAAATCCCTTGCACCTTCCAAAACCTATGTGAGATATGGCGGAGGCTGAGTAGTGGCATCAAAATGTGACTAGGTCCGCTGGGAAAGACCAGTTGCAGACTGCTAGATGGTGCAAAAGATGATGCTCAATAGATCTACATTGCATGGCTCCCTAGTCCATAAACCTGCTTTCCCCTCTTCTTTTCCCTTCCAACTGCAACAACCCATTAACTCAGTCTCATCAACTTCCTGACTTTGCTGCCTCCGCTGCTCACGTAACTGCTGGAATCAATCCAATAATTCAATCCATAACATTATGTCACAATTTGACAACATTATATTCTAAAACTATGACTATAATATTCATACTTACAAGGAATTCCTGACTGCGGGAAGTGATGTGTGTCTCATCGTGATGTCGAGACGTATGAGTGTGCAGGAAAATCTCTATAAGTGTAGGCTATCTGCCCAAATCTCACTCCTGTTTTAACAATGTATATTGATATGCAAAACAGATTATGTCATGGTTAAATAAAATTATGAAAAGAAGAAAGTAAATAAAAAGTCATAAAAGAAACTTACCAACCGACGGTGGTGTTCGAAGATACTAATCGAACCCCCTATGCACGATCCTGATGCTGCAGTAGTAGCATCAGATAGGTGGTTTGTGCTCCTCTAATGGAACAATGCAACTCGATCTGGAGAAAGCCAGATAGTCATCCAACTCTCTCATACACCCTCACTGATGTAACGTGGTAAAATGTCCTTACATCTGGATGCAGCCTTCTTCTCCCATGCTGGACGGACGAGATCATTAACCACAACATCCTAGATAAATGATTGTGTATATATTTAGAGTTAGATGAAGTGTTAGTAGATACAAAAACACATGATTTTATGCAAATAGGAGACATTACATAGTCAAGAGATGCGTACCTGAAATTCTCAAAGTTGAACTCATTCATCTCATCACTAACATCTTTTCAGCTTGGACCAGCTAGATCTTGCCTCACTTGAAATATTTTTATGATCCCCCGTGAAACAAGATTAGATGGCTCCAACCTGAAAAAATTAAACCCAAATTGATTAAAGTAATAATTGATTTATTGAACAAAATTCAATTTTATATACTCAAAATCTGGTGGTCATGGTGATCTCCATCCTCGCAAGACCAGTGGTAGCTATAGAAGTAGCAACGCCAAATGATGTGCCCTCAACTGAGCAATGTAACGATATTGTAGGTGGCGTCGGTGAAAGTGCACTAACAGAAGTAGTTGCACCAGATGGTGTGCCCTCGGTAGGAGAATATGGTGGTACTGCAGGAGTCATCAGCGAATGTACACTAGCTGATGCGGCAACATGATCATGTTGAGCAGGTGCACCGGATGGAAGATGCAAATACCGGTACATCAAGCATGTTGCGGACTCCTAGTGACAACCGTGATGGCCCAAACCAATCACCTCATGTCGATCGAGGTACCCGCCCTCCTGCTCCCCGTCCAGTGTTTCCTTGAGTCATATATGTAAATTTAATTTCAATTAGTAACAAAGTTAAAATATTCCACAATTATTATTAAATAAATTAATATGTTAAAAGTAAATTTGCAACTTAAATATCAATTCTTACTATTAATTGTCTGTTGATTTATCATACTCAGTACTCCCATCCATATCACTTTCATAATCAGAAAATTCTCTCATCATCCAATTCATTTATATCATCACCGGTGACATCTAAGACGATATCGATTCTAGGTGGATCACTTAAGTCCAAATATTCATTGTTTATGGCATCCACTCGTATTTTATATACGTCATTATCTTCATCTTAGAAACCGATGGTTTCCACAATGTTGTTTGAAGTGCTACCTCAGCGGTATCAATAATATCCCTTGTTTGAAGTGCTAGCTTCATCTATAAGAATGGGGTATGGATTGGATGGTCCGGTTTCATAAAGTAATTATGAGATTACATGAGGCAAATCAGTTGTTGTCTCTAATGATTTCTCGTTGTAATCTACATAGTTAGACCAGCAGCATCTTAAACCATTTGACAGTACGGATTGAACTTCCCGACATCCATGTATTATCATTAACAGCTACACAACTTGCATTCGAACCCCCAGTCTCCCCATGACAATTTCATATCCAATAATTATCAATAAATATAAATCTGACAAGATGATACATAACAGTATCAACATCAAAAAATGTTCGGTTCTAACATTTATAACACAGACATCTCAAATTATCACCATTTAATTCTTCTGGGTAAGATAATGCAAGTTGATGAATTTTTCAATTCCCTAAACAAACGAAGAATTTGTTCTACCCCTCTCATTCCATCGATTATACATCCAATTTTGATCAATATTCGCCATCTACTTATTTATAACCTAGCAAAAGAAAGTATTAGTTCTACTCTAAAAAAATCGACAACATCTCCCCTAAACTCTAACATATATCCCTAATCAAATAGTACAAACAAAACACTAAATTCATCAACTGCATCAACACTTCAATATATTTAATTTCATACATCCACAATAACAGTGCCTCATAAAATTAATATGTCATATGTAATTAATAATATTTATACTATGGTACCAAAATCTATGTATTGAGTGTCACATATCAATAGTCATACGAATATTAACGATATTTTGCTAAAACATAATAACATAAGGAAAAGGTGAAAAAATTACTTCAACGTTACACTTAACATGAATTAAAGAAGAATGAGAAGAATTAGTTACTCAAGCAAAGTCTTAGCCTCATATGTTAATTAATCAATAATTAGTTATGTGTTTTAGCTTAATTCATTAAATAACATTAAGTTTATTAATTATAGAAAGAAGAAGAAAATGAAGATGATTTTAAAATTCCTTTGATCTTTTTTTTTTAATGGTTAGTTTTGAAGCTATTTTCTTATAAAAGATAGTGATTGTGTTTAGCATAAAGATGGGAATTGGTAGGTTGGAACTTTAGCAACTTTCATCCTCTTATAACCGCTTATAAAAAGAGGGTTAACTATAAATTGAGTTCCAACTTAATTAATATTAACAATCGGAATTTTAATGTATACATTTGAATTTTGTATCTTCAAAAAACATTTAATTTTTTCATAGTATGGATCATTCCTTAATTTTTTTTTAGCAAAAAGCAAAAAGATAATCAAGTTAAAATGTAAATATTAGCTTAGGGCATCTAAAACAGTAAGAAAAACACAATAGAATATAGCATGAACCAGAAAATATGAACAAAATTAAGATTTTTGAACCTGCGTTTCTTTCACTATGTATCTCTCCAACAATGTCTTCTTCTCTTCACTTCTAAGCACCTGATGCTCAGGGACAAGAACGTGCTATTTGATGTTGACAAGCAGCTTCGCTTCCTGCGTCAAAGAGGTCAAAAATCATTCATATCTTTTTTCGGACTTTCCAATATGAATGCCAAAGATATAGTAAAGGAAGTGAATTACAACCTAATTGACTAAATTCCTCAAGTCCAAGATATCATGTGAAATTGTTCAAATTTTTGAATTTTTAAATTCTTCATTTCCACTTTTCCAGTCACTTTCAGTTCTTTTGGTGCTCTCATTAAATAATATTATTTGCTTAGTAGATAAAGTTATCTCCCTTGCTCTCTTTGCTCCTAAATTCAATTTCTATTTTGTTTCTCGCTGCCAATTTCACATCCTTTCTTTCAGCTTCAGGAGTTTCAAGAATTTACTTTTCTAACTTCCTTTTTCTTTATATGTATATATGTTTTTTCAGTTAGGTTTCCTGTCTTTTCTCATTATTTCATTTCACTTTTTTTTTTCTCTTTCAATTATTGTCAAAAGATTTTTGTAAGGTGTGCATTTGGTTTTTCAACAGTTTCTTGCGTTGATTTGTGAATGCTTGAGGTGTTTGATCGATTTTCTTGTTTCTATTCCAAGTTCCGAAGAAATCATTGCTAATTTGCTTGGTGAAGGTTAAATAGATGAACTCTTGGATTCTTTACTTGTTGTTTGGTGAAGGTTCTGTTTTGTGCAATTTCTGCTGCTAAGTTTCTAGGATCAATGATAAGTTTTCCAATTAACTAATTAATCCTCAGTGCCACCTCATGCCAGATTCTATGCTAAGTCAACCATAACAGCCACCAAAATAACATGAATGGGCTGATTAATCGCTATGATTTTTAATAAGAAATTAGTTAGTGAGAAAATGTACTTAAATTTTTTGACAAATGAGATAAAGAAATAACAAATTAAGGATTATCAAAAAATTATTGAAGCAAGATGAACTACTGTAATTTTATATGTTCATAGAATGAGTTAAACCTATTTCCAGTTTAATAAGAAAACTAGATGAATCCATGATTTTAAAGTTATGAAAATCATGAAAATAAAACAAAGTCACAAACTTTATCAGCAAATAGAATCATGATTCAGATTAATTATCTTTTATAAATATAATTTCAGCAACAAACACACTCAGATTGAACTTTACCATAAGAAATCAATGTTTACATCGACGTAGATGCAGAAAACAATCAAAAAATGGAAAAGGAAAGAAACCCTAATGAAAGTGGAAGAAGAAAGAATGAAAGAACCAGAAAAATGTTTACCTCGATGCAGACGTAGACGCAGCAAAAAAAGACGAAGCAGAGAAAGCAAGAAGGAGATGAGTGGAGGCAGAGAACCAGAGAGAAAAAGAAGAACCAGGGAGAAAGAGAAAAAAAAAAAATACGCATAGAGCAAATGGGAAAGAAGGAGAGGACGTTGTTTTAGTTTTAACCAAAACAACATCATTTTAAAACAAGTTGTAAAATCTGGAAATTACCAACTAACAAGTAGTTAGTCGGTAACCTTCATCAGTAAACTCCGACTAATCATGCATTAGTCAAACAATAGTTGTTAATTTTTTATTAACAACTCGTTAGTTGGTAAATATCATTGATAAGATATGGCAGTAAAATTTAGCGTTTAAATTTCGGACTAACGTGATGTTAGACAGAAATTAAATCGGTAATTTTGGTGCAAACAACATTTTGTGCCAAAATCACCAACTAACGATATTTTAGTTGGTTTTTTGGTGGCAATTTACCGACTAACAATATTAGTCGGAAATGCTAGTGGGTAATTGCAGATTTTTTTTTTGTGTACTCATGTTCTCACCCTTCTGGAGAATTCCTAAATCGTCTTCTCCTCCTCTCCTCAGCTGGTCAACTGCCATGTTTTCATTTCACAAATTCCAGCTAAGATATGAAAATTGGTGGTGCTTTCCTCAACCATTGATTGCCAAAAGTAAGGACTTGACATCTTGGATTCAATATGATAATCTCATCAACTTTCATTTGAATTGACATTGTTGGATCGCTATGAAAGACCTCCATACAAAACTTCTTATTATGCCCCAACATACCACAGACAAAGCAAATGGTTGGAAGATATTCATACTTAAACTCAAGCACACAACAGTTCCCTTCTGATCTTTTTATCTTCATTTCATGTGCGATGGGCTTATTGACATCCACTACTACCCTGATATGCATATAACTACACCACATACCAAAGAAGCTTTTAGGGTTCAAATGTTATAAAATCTCCAATAAATTAGCCAATAACCCATGCAACAATCTCCGACATGAAACTGATAGGAACTTTATGAACTATCACCCAAAAACAAGCTTCAGTTAGTGAAATAACCTCAGGATCTTCTGTAACAAAGAACCATTTTACAAGCAACAATTGTTTATAAAAAATCCAGGGTCCACTATCCATAACTCTTTAAAAATCACGTTCATGAAAAAACTTAAACACAAACTTGTTCGAGTTGAGATCCTTCACAAAAACTCCCATGATACGCCTCCATAAAGATGCCAAAGTGTGTTCCATAGATAGAGCATTCATAGGTTTTTTCTTTAAAAAACTACCTTCTAAACTCCAACAACAATCCACTCTTTTGTCCTGAATCTCATCATCTCCAATAGCCACCCCTCCAGTACCTTTCTCTTCAATCATTATTTGAGCACACTGATAATTAAGAACATTCAGGGTTTTCTCATTATTAACCATAGAGGCAAATCCAAGAAACAAACTCAAAAACCAGAGACACTTGTTACCAAAGCAAGACCAAAAAAACTTGTCAGAGGACAAGACTTTCTAAAAATTGTTTTCCTTAAAAAATCGTATCCCATGCTGATTAGTTGTAATTATTTTAATTTAATTTCCTTTAACTTATTTTATTTATTATTTATTTTTCTAATTATTATGCTGCTAATTTAGTTATACAATTTATTAAATGCTCATACATTATTTAGTTAATTGCTTTTAATAAAATTCGTGAGTAAAAATGATCAAATATTTTATAATTAGGACTTTTGGTGTTTTAATTAATAAATGTATTGATTTTCTAATCAAAATCATCTAGCTAATTAATAAAAAATGTTTTCATTAAATAATGCAAAAATAACATTTCTATCAACCTAGCTAATGCATGAATATACAAAAATAATATTTTCAACAACTTGAAATAATTAGAATACGGGAAATGAATAAAAAATAAATGCATAAATAAAAATAAATCTACATTATTGTAGACGATGTCTCGAGCATTCCTGAATAATAAAAATATTCATAATAATAAAAAGAAATTAAAATAAATAAAATTAAATAAATAATCAAACAATATAAAATAAATTAATTAAAATTATTTTAATAAAATAAATGAAGTAAATAATTAATTAAAAGCTAAAAAAATATTTAAATCTAAATCCTAGCAATATTTTTTTAGTCAGAGGACATACCTCTTGAAGCGTGATTGGCTCTCTGACAGACGCGTGGAATCCTCAAGAGCAAAAAAAAAATTAAATAAAATTTTATCTTAAAAATTCATTTTTAGGAGAAAAATAATATTCAAAAACTATTTCTCTCAAAAACAACTAAAAATATTTTTTAGCTAAAGCCAAAAATATTATATTTAGCCAAAAAATTGAAATTTAATTATTCCTCTTTTATTCCCCCAAGTTAGGAAGTGGAAAAACCTATTTATAGGCTGAAAAGCTCAAAAAAAATTCGATGTGGATTGCATGTAGCCATCGGGGTGCGTTTCGAAGAGTGTCGGTGCGTGCTGGGCTGCCAGAGACAGCATGGGCTGCCACGACCGACACCATGGCCGCCTGAGGCCGAAAAATTGATTTTTCCTTATTTTACATTTTTTGATATCCTGATTCCAAATCCGCGATCTGAATTTTGAAATTCAAATCCGAAACACGTGAACTGAGGCCCTTGAGGTCGATAAATTGATTTTTTTCCTATTTTACGTTTTTTACTTTTTGATTCCAAATCTGCAATCAAAATTTTGAAATTCAAACCTGAAACACGTGAAAAGGGGAAAAACTCAGCTTTAGACCTGAAATTAAGTTTTTTAGGCTTTCTTAATCTGTTTCTTTGCTCTTGAAGGCTATGCTTGCCAAGTTCGAGACACGTACTCCGGATCGTAATGATCCTCCTTTCATCATAGAAAATCTTAAACTAGGAGCTCAGACCCATGTAAAAATAGAAACCCCCACTTTGATGGGTTCTGTTAAAGGATCATGAGGCATTAAAGTATGAGAGATGCGGGTTAAAGTGACTTACATGTGATGCTGAATCTCACCCCCCTCATTGCATATTCTTCATGGAAAAGTACGGGTGGTTTAGCCCCCCAATGCGAAAGGAGTACGAGTGTTTTAGCCCCCCAGTACAGTAAGAGTATGGGTGTTTTAGCCCCCCAGTGCGGTAGGTTAGGTATTTAGGTTATGAGTGTTTTAGCCCCTCGGTGTGGTAACAGTATGGGTGTTTTAGTCCCTTGGTGCGGCAGGTTAGGTACTTAGGTTATGGGTGTTTTAGTCCCATGGTGTGGCAGGAGTATGGGTGTTTTAGCCCCCGATGCGGTAAGTTATGAGTGTTTTAGCCCCTTGGTGCGGCAGATTGGTATCAATGTATTTGACCTGCAATATTCTCAACACTTGGTTAGTGGAAACCTTATTCACTGAGATTAGGAAACTTACCTCTTTTGGTGAAGTTGATACTGATGCAGTTGTAGTTGACCCCCAGTAGGCACGTATGGGTGTTTTGGTACCCTGGTGCGGTCATGTTGGTATCGATGCTGGTTATTGGCCCTCAGTAGGTGTTACGGGTGTTTTAGCCCCCCCGATGCAGCAGATTATGAGTGTTTTATCCCCTTAGTGTCACAGAGTATGGGTGTTTTAGACTCCGGTGTGGCTATGTTGGTAATGATACTGGTTTGTTGGCCCCCAGTAAGCGTTATGGATGTTTTGGCCCCCCGGTGTGGCGAATTGTGGAGTTTGATCCGTTTGGATGCAAAATTTGATATCTTGTAGTTTTGGCAACCTGCCTTGTCATGCATTCAACATTGTGTTAGTGTTAATCGAATTCACAAGGGTTGTAGAAAGCTTACCTTGTCTTTGTTTTGAGCTAGCTCTAAATTTAGGACTTTGTCTCTGTCTGATTGGAGGTCAGATCTGATTTGTCATGTCTGTTTTGCTTCTTGTACTTGTGTTATTTGCAAGAAAGAATGTATGAAGCAATTTACCTTGCTATGATATAGTGTATTCATTATGCTCATGAGTTTGCCAGTGATTTAGATTTAGAGGTTTGCATTCTGTGCTCCCCTGCTGGTAATCCCCATGGTTAGAAATCATGTTGTCTTGGTAGCTCTCATGCATGCTTTTCAGCTTTGTTGGTATGAGGATATCTTTGGCTTGTCAAATAGTTTATTGATCAAAGTGTTTGAACATTACCTTATTGTTTACTTCTAAGGAGCACCTATCATTATGATACCAGTACAAGCAGAGTCAGGTGACATGCTTGGATTTTCCTTCTATGCATTCTCGATTGCCTTACTATTCTCTGCCCCAATCCTTGTAAAGAAAATTCAGATCTATCTCCCACTTCAGACCATTGTTCAACCTTTGCTGTTCCAGCTGTTGAGAGCGAAACGATATCCCATTTTATTTACACTTGCGCTTGCTCAACTAGGGTCTTCCAGCTCTTGAGCGGTTGCATCACCCATAGGATCCTTTGTGTAGTCCAGGTGAAATCATTATAAGGAATATTTCTCTTCCTTTGGTAAGCACCTTTCTTATATTATGGATTGTGTTCAACCTTCTGGCATTCTCATGTTTAACTTGACTTAAATATATTTTTATGAGTGCATGCTTACAAGTATGGGTTCCTCCCTTGTTTACGGGCCATTGGATGGACTTTTGTCCCTCATCATGGAAATTTCATTGATTTCAGAGTTAGTTTGAGCTTGACCAATTATCATAATCTGTAACCATGATTCATTCGTTCTCTCCTTCTCCCTCATATATTTGCTTAGGGACTATTTCACTTGAATGACCAATTAGTTTATTGAGAGTTGGGGCTGTCTTGTTGTCGTATCTATCTATTGATTCTGTCCTATACGTTTCTTGCCAAGGGTCTCTCCCACTTCAAAATTAAGGTTCTAATCTTGATTCCTTGCCCGAGCCATCAGGTGATTACATTGAGTGAACTGCTATCACCTCACTAGAGATGGTGCCTTATATATGTTCCTATAGGCAGAAGAGAGATGGTACCTTATATATGATCCCACAGGTAGAAGAGAGATGTGTGGTTGTTATAGATTTCCTGATATGCATTGAGTTAGCAATAACTGAATTTACCTGAGAGTAGAAAACTTACACCTTCTATTCGAGAGATTTTGGGTTGGCGCTCCCAGTGGTTTGTCCCTACTTTAGGCTTCAGGATCAGAAGGTGGCACCATGCATGTGGCACGTATGAGGGCTGTTGTACCACCTTCTTCGGATGACTCTGGCCCTGATCTAGACACACTATCTATGTTATGTTCCCCTTGAGGATGTTTCCTCAAATTTTTCTCTTGGCGTGTTGCCTGTCATAGGAGAGGTTTGGGTGTTGTCCAAGCATTCTCCCTTTTCTAGTATGATCTTAATATGGAGCTAAGGAAAGTAGTTCAACCTAGCGAGTAGTCCTTCTATCTGGAGGTGGTTTGGGCTCCCTATACACATAGCAAGAAAGCATATGCTAACTTCTCATACAGGTATAAAAGAAGATCACCTGGGCCTTTCTCGACCTAATCAACAGAAAGAAGCCACGTTTTCTCAAATTGGAACGATGAAAATGGTACCACTCCTTCCCCTTACATCCCAAGAAGCTTTGTTAGCTTTTCAAGAAGGGAATTCCACCTGCGATTAGGGCTTTAGTTCTATGAGAGAATAGAGTTGAGATCATGCCTGTAAGTCAGAGAAGTAGGCAATTTATTTCTTCACTTCTAGATCACATCCTGACCCTTCTTCCTTACATCCTTGTTAGCCAGGAAAACAAGATTCAAAATCTTTCCTGTCAGTTTGCCAGCCAGTAGTCTACCTCTGATCTTTCATTCAGTATGCCCGAGACTTATAAAGCATATCCATTATTGTCGTCGATCTTCTGCTTTTCTTTATCAGCCCTAGGGATACTACTTTGGTATGTTCCCTGCATTTGGTTAGTGTCAATTCTATTTGTCAAGATAACAGAACTTACTTTTTTTTCACGGTCGATTTTGAGCCTAGAAGGGGTTTTGATGACACGATTCGCTTTGCCTATGAGCGGATAATCATCTTTTTCCTTTATTGATTAGCTCACCATCAACTTAAGGATCGGAAGTATTTTCTTGATGCAACCCTTTTTCAGCATTTTACACTTGTTAGTCATAGCAATACGACATATTTATTTATGTTCATGTGCTTCCTAAGGTAATGATTCATGGGGAGTCATCAGAGATTCTCACAACATGGCGTTGGAATATGGCTTTGGCACTCATGCAATAATGAATGACCTAGTGCTTTTTCTACATGTATGCATGATGTGTTTGAAGATCATGTTTAAAACTCCCCTTTTTGTTGTGTAGTGATCGAGTCAGAGTCAGATTCATGCATGAGTCATCGAGATTGAGCGACTGTAACCCTCTATCCATCATATGGAGATGGATGTTGGAATCCCGCTTGAGCCAGAGGATGGGATGAGTGATTACTTTTCTTTTAACTTTTGTTGGTTTCTATTAACCGTAGGATTTCTTGCGTTTCCTTTATAGTAGTTGTATGGAACCTAACTTTTACTTCGAATGAAGCATCTTTTATTTCTTGGGTGATGAACGTGTCTTTTTGTCCATGAATAAATGGAAACTTATTGTTGTTTATCTATCGCCATGTCTTTTATTTTGCCTTAACTTTTGCATGGTGCATCGTTTGCCGGTTTTCACACCATCGGGCGGCCTAACTTTTGCCTAGGTAGTCCTTTCAAATTTTCTAACCTAGTGGCCTCATTTTATTCTTTCTTTTTATTCTTCTCTTTTTGCTGTGCTCTAACTTTTGTCTAGAGAGCCCTTTACGGGGTTTCCCTCTAGCGAGCTTGCCTAACTTTTATCTAGGT
>CAOJCQ011851496.1:0-11605 GCA_948356215.1 Stillingia texana | reverse complement strand
AAAACAGAAGCGTACGTGAATTCATGGCCATTACTATGAGATCATTTAATTGATTATTGATCGATTGGGGATGGATTGATCTTCCAGTATACCAGATGGTCAAAACTTTAGGTTTTCTTTTAAAAAGGAAAAAGAAACGATCTGTATTTTTAATTAGGGTTATTTATATACTGGGACAATAACCCCTTTTATACTTAATTTGATAAATATCTATTTTGGCCCTTTAACAAAATAGTATTTATACAATGACATCTACATTTTAATCCTATAAATAATTGACACTTCAATAACCAATAATTATAATTAGACCACAAGTTTAGTTTGATTATTTTATTTAACTGCCATACACATTTAATATTTATATATGTGAACCGATATTTTATAGATTATTAAAATAAATCTAACAATCGGCTAAAAAAATAACACCAACCGAAAATTTTTTGAGGAAATAATGTGCCTTCCAAAAGGAAGGGAAAACGTTATATTAAATTCAAAAGAAATCCAAACTCAACTCTGACACAACTTCTGTTTCTAATGTTAACAATCGATTTGTAATACACTGCAAACTCTTGAATCAATGTTGCAAAATTCAGAGTTTGATGATGAAACATACGTAACAGCTTTTATTTTGTATGTGTTGCTTGTTTTACTACGTGTGCAACAACTTATGAATCTATCATCGAGCTTGTTCAGCATAGTTAATGATATTAAAAGGATTTATCAAGTAAATTGGTCCAAGCTGTGTTTCAAATATCTGATGGAAGGGATAGTGCATGCTAAAACATCATCAGCTTATCAACCTGTTATAATGGGATGCATGCTATTTTTACAAGTTTTTTTTATCCACTTTTAGTAGTTTATTGATTACTTTTATATACTTATATTTACTTGTATTATCTATATCCGATGGCCAAATTCATTAATATTCTTTCCATCCTTCTGGTTAAGCTATTTTACTTGAAGTGGTATTGCTCAAGCAACAAACTTGGTATTCATTTAATGAAGATGATCGACGTGCGTTCAAACCATAAATGCCAGAATGAGTTGTGAAATATAGACACGGAATGTATTGGGAAGTTTTTTAAAATATAAAAAGTTATTGATTTTTTTTCAAATGTTTATTATATAAGCTGAATTTTGTGTAATCATTATCCAGAGCCGCTGGAAATCATTTGGGATAATGTTGATGAGATTTGGAATGAGTGTCGTCATAAATCAATTGTTGCTACACTTGGCAGCCTAATGGTTGAGAGTAGGAGGTCAGTGATCAAACTCTTTGAGATATGCCAATCACAGCATGAAAATTTATCACTTGATGAATTCTTGTATCCGATACTAGAGCAATGTAATGATACGGTAAAAGTTGAGATTTATATAATGAAGCATACATTACAGACACATGATTTCTGCATAAGATGCATAAAAGAAGCAACTTGTTCCTTGTTGGGAAAAATTGATTCTCAAAGTCATGGCGATTTTGATTTTCACTTTACTGATGATGAAATTTAATTCAGAGGTTGTATGAATAATTATTAACTAGGTGTATGAACCAACATTGTGCTCTTTTTGATTAAGTATGTTATCAACTTTTTCCAATTGATTTATTGTAGAAACAAGTTTATTTTTTCTTCATGCTATGAAATTCTGAATTCTGATTACAAATTGTTAACATAAATTAATTATGTTCATCAATATGCAAAATATAACAAAATATGTGCATGTATTTAGTAATTGTTTTCACCATATTATAGCAATGTTAGAAATATGTTCTAGAGGTATAGTTGGAACTATAATTCATGTGTATGTAATCTTTAAACGATTAATAAAAGATATTTTTCATTATATTGTGCTATTTTTAAATATATATGCTTGTGAATCTTAAATAATATAATGAAGTTCTTGAATCAGTCACAGTATGGATGTAATAATAAATAAGTTATGATAATGAGATGCAGATCATATGCAAATGTGAGATATCTAAATTATCCCTGATCGAAGTATTCCATCAATATGGTAAATTGTAGAATGCGGATTAAGATAAGCATATGTTACATTTCTTGAATGGTTCAAACAGTCGATCTTATTGCCTGTGATCATGGAGATGATTTAAATGAACATGTGGATGCTTGTTGAAGAACAAGTACATTGGAGACCTATCAGAAGATTCTCACATGGATAATAATATCTAAAATCAGTGAGTATGTATCTCCTCATGAGCAGTAATATAGATTATCCTTAGATTTGAGATCATCAAGGTAATCTTAAGTAATATCTCGTATGCTTTGACTTTATGGCAGCGTACCATATGAGTGGTGCACATGACCTTGAGGTTGGGTATGCTTAGATATGTTTGAAGGTTTTTGTATGATCAATAGAGGATTCACTATCCCAAAGATATTTGTTATAATTGGAAAAATTCATATCATTGAAATTATGCTGATCTTATTCTGAATTTCTGGCTAGACCTTTATGCTAAGGTTGAATGAGTTTCAAAGGTAGCATTAAAAAGAATAAGAATCTAACATATTTCTAACATCTTTAGAATTATAGAATTGACTATTCCATATTCTAATTCTGAAAGATATAAGGAAAGTGAAATGACGTATTGCAATGGTATTTATTTATGGAACGGAATGATCTAAGCCAAATCTTAGTCTACTATATCTTGAGATCATGATGCTTTTGGTTGGGGCCACTCATGATCTGTACAGAAAGAAATGTTACTAATGGAGATCAATAATTGAAATTAAAGAGTTTAATTTCAGCTATTTCAGTTTTTATGAATACAACAGTTCATTTTGTACTACAAACTGATAGAGATCCCATAAGGTCACACACTTATAGAGTTATAGAGACAAAGGTAAAATTTGAAGTTAATGATATGAGATATCATTGTGAGAGTATAGAAGAGGAGAGAAATCATAAAAAAGAAATTCAAGGAATGGTTCCTTGAAATTTTGAAATACACATGAAAAGGTCTTCTGGACCTTTTTGTTTTAATTTAATTTTTTGCATGGTATTTATAAGTGTTATAAAATGTACATGTAAATTTTGGAGTCGATCTGAATTTGTTTGGGCCAAGAAAACAATAAAAAATTTCTCGAGCCCAATAGATGTGCTAGACACAAATCCCTAGGATTATGCCTAAGGGATATTTGATCTTTGGGCTTTTATTAATTAATTGGGTTTATAGTTAATTATCAATCAACCTGTTTAATTATTTAATTAATTGGATTAATTTAAAAAAAATTTAAAAGGATAAATATCAGGAGAGTTTCAGATAAAGAAGAAGTGTTCTTCCTAATGGGAATTAGACTTGTAGCCGGATTCTCCATGAGATGGGATAAGAATTTTGGTCAGCCATATATCCTAAGGCTCCATGACTTCTTTCTCATCTACACTATAGGATTTGTAGCCTATAAACAGTAGAGAAAAACATAAGAGACAGGTTACACATTTTCTACAAAACTCTCATTTTATTACTACTCAAATTCGAAAATACCATCTCCTCCTGGGTGATATTTTTGAGCTTCATAAATCTTTCCCCAAAAGTTCTTTGATTTCCACTCTAATTTAAATTACTTTGAGGGGTGTTCTGCTTTAAACACTTCTGGTTTATAACAATAGAATGCAAAGGAAAGCTCATAAGTCAAAGAACTAAAGTTTTAATTGCTAGTAAGTCACTTTAATTTTAGAAAATTGTAAAACGTAATCTATGCCATAATATGATGTATAAACATGTTTCTTAAAGTTATTCTGTAATGTATATGATGCATGAACTCTAAGAAAACCCAACAAAAAGCACCCTTTCAACCCAAAAAAAAAAAAAAAAAACAATTCCAATGCTCTTTTAATTCCTTCCTTTTATTCTTCGCTGATTTTTGGTATGCAGTACACTAAACTCTATTGCAAATCCTCCACCCTTCTTCTAGTCGTTGCAACTCTTTGTGCTTTCATATATGTAATTGCTTTTTGTAATGCATCATCCCTTATATTGTTTGATTAATGCATGAAGATCCATATGAAAATTTCAAGTCTGTGGTTTCTGTCTCTAACTGTTCATATAAATCATTTTTAAATTGCATCAATTAAATGGGAAACAGCTTGCGAATAATTTCATCAATTGCTTAACAAATGACCAATAACATTGCCGGTTGTCCTCACCTTATAAAATAATGATTTATCACTTGATAGGGAAACTCGTCCAAATTTGAAAACGTCTCCCATGTAGTTGATCACTAACAGAGCACAATCATTATTAAACAAATAATACATTAATTCAATCATTTAAATAAAGTAATTTTGATCAAAAGGTTTGTCCAATGATTCACACAATTGTTAGTTGTTACCCTGGTGGCTGAATTGGGCAATTGCTTTCCATCTTTAATTTATAATTGACAAGCCTAACCACCACTTCATAAACACCTAATACTTGCCAATATATGTCTATTGCATGAATCTACATTTGATTTGTACAAAGAATTTCATGTTATTTGAATATGATAAACATCTCTTTTACCTTAAGAATCAGTTTATCATTCAAAACAAACTATAGGTTCTGAATTTAGAAGCATACCAAGTTTTTGAAGCACTCAATATATCTAGGTCTCTTCACACTGCCTTCTCTTAATGAGTCCCAAAGAGTAACAGTATTATTTGCAATATCAACATGAAGAAGCACAAAGTGGGTGCGTTTCAAATCAAATACAGGGAAGAATACTTGTGCAAACATAAATCTTATCTTAATTATGTTAAATATCATTTACTTTTAAAATCTTCTTAACATGAGATCCATATATTTACCATCCTTTGTTCCTAACTCTTCCTCTTAATTATGTTAATACTGGTAGTGTTGCATATATCTTATTACAGAGTTTATTGACAATAACTCTTCCTCTTATTATTATTATTATTATTATTATTCTGTTAAATGTCATTGAATCTTACATGAGAAAAAGTAACCATTTCAGTAATCATTAGATGTATAATTAAAGCTTACCATTCTAATTACATGAAAGAACTGGTTCTGTTTTCAATCATCAGTGATCTGATGCAGCAATTATCACCTAAAGCAAACAAATTTATTTATCTACACCTTTTTTTGTAAAAAATAGATGTGCTAGTATTGTTTATAAAAAGAAGAAACTTACATCCAATTCAACTTCTTCTTCGAGAAGAAGGGTTAGAATTTGACTCCTAGTCTTACCATAATATGCTCCTTGCCATTTATCAAACAAACGGATACTTTGTTATTTTTAGCCAGCCATCGATTGAATGGCTTATAAATATAAATATGTGGTTTTTTTTTTTTTTTAGAATCATTACAGTGTTTTGAAGTTGAGGTTAAAAGTGTAATTGACCA
This sequence comes from Stillingia texana, assembly GCA_948356215.1. Taxonomy (NCBI): domain Eukaryota; kingdom Viridiplantae; phylum Streptophyta; class Magnoliopsida; order Malpighiales; family Euphorbiaceae; genus Stillingia; species Stillingia texana. The sequence continues at coordinate 6,243 of CAOJCQ011851496.1, read as the reverse complement.
AATTAATCATTTCTCCGTCAACAGGAACGTATCTTGTAACTGTGGCGTCCAAATTCATCCATATAAGCATAATTTGGCCTCATGGAATAAGAATCATGGCTAATCCCTAAATCTTCACCTCTTCTGCCTTTGTTTAAAGCACGTTCTTCTTCACGTATTTTTTTTATGGTAGCAACTTTTTCCTGCAGTTTCTCTATCCTACCGCATTAAGAAAAATATGGGTTTTTTTTTTTTTTACAATATTCAAGTATATATGAAAGTATAATTTACATGTGAATCAGATTGTAAAAATGATCCTTACTTAACATTTTTTTTTTTTTTTTTGCATCATTAACAACATTTGCTTTCCTTGCCCCTTCTTCTACCAGAATATTTGATAACAAGCGCCTTTTTTTTGTACGAGTTTTAGTCCTCCTGTTGGAAGTTGGTGATGGTGTAGCTGGAGTGGAAATGTTGTTGTAAGCTTTCCTCTTGAAAGTATGCAACAAAGCATCACCCCTCAAATAGAGTGTTCGTGATTTGTCACTTTTTTAAGTACCAAATATTTGTTTTAAGTCTATCACAAATTTTTTTTTTTTTTTTTTGTTTTGTTAAAGATTTCATAGCAGAGAGATACTCTTGATTGCTGTATATTTTTCAAAAGCTGTTCAACAAAACTACAAATATTCTTTTCTTCTTCACCAAGTTTAAATCCTACTTCAAGTTCGTTTGAGATGCTATTACCATCATTCTTCTCACTACTCTTGCACTCACTATCACTACTTGAATTAGTAATTAAAACTTATTCCCCTATTTCATGCATCATAAGACTGAATAAAAAATCAACTCCTAAAAATGAGGTATTTCTCTCTCTCTCTCTCTCTCTTTTTGCTTTTACTGTTTGTTTCATATCAGAGGGAATAAAGTTTTTATATATCCTTGTTTGGCACCAATCCTAAGTGGGGTATAAGAGGGGGTTTACCCACCTTTTTCAATTATGGTGATATCCATGCCTTGAGCTTCTCAATATAACATGGGAAAAAAGTGTTATAAAAAAGAAAGGAGGTCTGCCTAACAAAGTTTTGGTAAAAGTTTTTAACAAACGTACTATCAAATTTGTAGTAGGCTTGTAAAGCGATATATTCCATACTCGATCTGTGGTTTTTGTGAAATTTTAGCACCTTATACCATATTTGTGAAAGAGTTATATATTAAGAGATGTTCACAATATATTCAGTTGCTTAAGTTATTAGGATTTTGAAGATATTTGTAATATGAAATTATGATATTTGGATTAGAAATTGTTAAGATAACTTTAATTATTGCAAAATGCTATAAACTTTAGCATTCATCAAAAACAACTCCATATCCCAGATTGGTATCCTATTCATATCCCATTTTGCTATCAAACCTTGACAAATATTTGAGCTTTTTGGCAAAAACACAAATATTCACATTCAGCTGCATAAGTGGCATAATGAGATAACGTTCAATGTCAAATTAACCAACAACAAGTCTGTATGCCATATGGCTAATGTCAAAGCCATATCAAAATTTCCTAATGGACTTAATACTAACTTTTAGAGCATAGAACCTGCATATAAGTCTTTTACAAAATAAAGTTAACATTCAACAACTCAAATCTACTCTTAGGCAGCAGTCAAAATGCATGCAAAAAGCTCATTCCTTCCAACTTCAATAATCTGAATAGTAGTCTGATTGTCTCTCAGATGAATCTTCATAAAGTGTTTGAATATTTCTTGTGTAGTTGAGCAAATCACATTCTGATAGTGTATGGCCCTTCCTATTGCATCACGTGCACTTCCTTACTTTCTTCTTTGCAGTCTTTTTCTTTGATCTATCTGTTTGTGAACAATCTTCTATAGGCATCTTTTTTGCTTGTTAACCCGGTTACTTGATGGAGCAAACATTTGATCAAAAGTGATCGAGCTGAGCCTATCAATCATTAACGTTATCTCTTGGTTTGCTCACTGAACACTGACATCGTTATTTGTTGCCATAGGGCAAAATTGCATCCATTGATTATGCAAAAGTGAGAAGCGGTGTTCCCTTAAGTTTTGTCCCAATAAGACCATTGACCTATCCGGCTGTTTGTGTATGGCTTTAACATCTTTAGTCCATCTGTCTTTAATAAAAGATTTTGGAATTTGTTCAAAATCCTTTTATTTCATAACGGTGAACATATGGCAACATGGCAAACCCTTAAATTCAAACTTTCTATATGTGTAGGTCATTGATTTAGTTGTGACATCATAATGTACCTCTTCCCTCAGTACTAAAGGACTAACTTTTGAATTTATAAATTTTGATATCATTTTCAATCCTATCCAAAATTGTTCTCCAAGCTGCTTAAATTATCATATCATGTTGAACTTGCACACATCAACAATTTGCAAGCAATATCAAATTTATATCAGTTTATGAAAGATTTTATAGGTTCTGTTATATGTTTAGGAAGATGGTCCTCGTGTACATCGCATGAGCTTGAGACTCAATTTGCACTAGCAGACATGTCATTTTCATGTTTGTGTGCTTGTCTCTAACGTGTTTCTCCATTGTCTTCATTCTTTTTTGCTTCATAGCCAAGAAATAATGTTTGATGAATGAAGTTATTCCCATATTAGGTTGAACATAACATTTGATAGATGAATGAGCACCTTCACACCGCTGACTAGTTGACATTCCAACAAAGAACGCACCCTCAAAAAAATGTTTCTACCCACAAATGTCTACGCTAATATAGTTCAGCCATCCACGTATTGTTCTGGAGCTTGATTTCTCGAATTAGTTCTGCCCATATTGTATCAAATACATCAGATGTGTAAAACCTGAGCATTAGATTACTTAATCCATAACCAAATCCATTAGTGTGATGATGTGGACGGGCATTGCGCATAAGATGCCATGAAATCAACCTATGAAGTGAATTGGGCATGAGCTGTGTAATGCATAGCTAATAGATAAATCACCATCGAATATAATTACCGGTGAAACTTTCCCCTTACAGAATCTAAGAATGCTTGGAATGCCCATATGTATGATTCCTTATCCTCATGTATCACTAAAGCACAACCAAAAACAACATTGTTATTGTGATTATTAACCCCTATGAATGCAATTAGTTGCATCATGAAAGAATTCATCTTGTGCGTTGAATCCACCACTATAACATCTCCATAATTATGATAATCCAACGTTGAAATAGCATCAGTGAAATAGAGTCGAGTCAGCAAATTATTCTCATCTGTTTCATATCGACTGCAAAATTCAGGATCTGTTTCAGTCATATCCTTTAATATTTCCAAACATGAATCTGTGACAGTACCATTACATTGTTTTCTTGACTCATTTCAAGTGAAGATTTAAAGATCCCCAGGCAAAAAACCATTATCACCACCTTTGCCATACTCATTTTCCATTAAATTCATAATTTGCCAAGGGCTGAGTCCAATAGATTTCAAACCCATTATAATATTTGCTTGTCTGCTATTAATGTTCCTGAAGCATCTAAAGAATCTGATCTCATCTGAGTCAATAAGCTTATGATTATGATATGGTTCAAAATCATGAGTGAAGTAGTTGTTTTTCTTCTAGTTGTATTTCACTTCAAACCTTGCAAGACAATGGCACCTAGTGAGGGTCCTTGGCTGCTTCGTTTTTCTTGGGTATCGATATACTTCATTGCACACTCTCCTTCATGACTACAAACCCATCTCCTCTGAGTGATGTATGGGAATGTAGGCACTTTACAGGATGTGTCACGTCTTACTCTAAATCCCTTCACTCTATCATACTCTATCATAAAATCATCAGTTTCATCTACTGATTTAAATTCCATTTCAAAAACCAGCTTCCCTTTCCAAATCATTTCATCATCAATTGAATCAATATTATTCTCTTCACGATTTAGCTGACCATCGAAGCTTATGCCCTGCTGATAGACATCATCGGAATCATTCACCTCATAATGAGATTGTTGTTGTAATTCTTCTATAAACCCCATTTTACATTTGACTTTGCAAAAATATAAATAAGGCAGAAATTAATACATCCTTTATTAAACTTCATTCTTCACATACATCATGGAATTTAAAATAAAATAATAAAAGTTCCCACCTCATTTAATTGTTTCACTATCTTTGCTGATTAACCACTGGAGTGTTGACTAAATTGATCAGCAAACCCTGTACTCTGTTTAACCTGTAAAAAATAAAATTATGATTTTAATACATATCCAAACAATCCTATAAAAATGGTATTTTAATTGTCATTATCCAAATCCTTAACATATATACATACCTGATCTAACTGTTTGATTAAGGTCTCTTGCAAAACCCAAATTGATTGATCCACCACTAGAGCTCTCTGGGAATCGATCTGGAAACCCATTTTTCTGATTTACTTGTAAAATACATAAAAGGGAACACTATTAGTATCAATGATCATACACTGCAATGAATACAACTACTACTACTTGTATGCAACATAAACTCAATACCTGACTTTATTGTTTAGCTTAGGAAATCTTGAAACCTCATATTGATATCTTCACCATTAGAGTTCTCAGGGAATCCATTAGGAAAACCCTTATCTCAATTTACTAGGAAAATAAATAAAGAGATGAGTATTAATACATATGACAAAGCACTATTATAAATACAATCCTAGAGTTTAAATGAATGATAGAGGAAAGATTCATTATAAAATTTAACATAATACTTGACTAAACTGTTTGGTTTAGGAATCCTAGAAACCTTATATTCACATCTCCACCACTAGAATGTTGATGGAATCGATAAACTATTGGAATCTCACGATAATCATATAAAACAATAAAATGAACTTTTAGGAGCATCTTAAAAATTCAAATAATAGATGCTTTAAAAGTTTGCTTAATTTTCCAAACCTTAAACCTCGTTTTTTGGAATTTTTCGGGTTCCTATCTCTTCTTCACAAACCTTGTTACTGCTACGTCCGTTATTTTTCTCAATCATATCTGCCATTGCATTCAACCAAACCTATATGCTAAGATTTGCAAATTTTGTTCAATAGTTTAAGTTAGAGAGAGATAATTGTTTGTGAAAAAGTGTACTTAGCATAAAATGTGATAAAAGTTGAAGGATTGTTGAAATGTTCCCTCGCAAAAAATGTCATAAATTGACTAATGAATCAAAAATTTTAAGTGATTTGCCACTTTGGAGTTTTTTTAGCATTTTCCTTAACCTACCCTAACACTACAATCATAGACAATAAGCACCTTTCACCTAAAATATGCAGCTATAAATATTATTACAGAGCTATAGTTGTAATAAGGTGGTATATATCTGATACGAATAGAGGCAATGACCCCTTGGTGATGCCGAGCGGGCAGATCACAAGAGAGCGTGCGAACAAGATACGGACAACCATGAATGCCTATGTACAAGATCAAATATCCTCGGAGCTAACGGAAGACAATTTCAGGAGGTGTAACCGGGAAATACAAGATCACTCGAAGTTGATCACGGTGATTGAAGTGTGAAATGGCGGATGAAGACCTTCACACGGGCGTGCCTCTACCATGCACGGGCGTGTGAAGAGAGGTGCGGAACCTTGAAAGCTTGCTGCCTGTTTTTGAGGTTTCTCACACGGGAGTGTTGTGGTTACACACAGATGTGTGCATGTTTCCACGGGCATGCTATCCTGTACACGGGCGTGTTTGTTTTGCTTGGAGTTTGCTTGGAGTTTTGAGAGATTTACACACAGGCGTGTCCTTCTATACTCGGGCGTGTTTATTCCGCTTGAAGCTTACTGCCAGATTTGGGAGAGTCGCACACGGGTGCATTATTCATTACAAGGGCGTGTTTTTATGTGAGTGAGCTTGCTGCCAGATTTGGAGATTTTGCACATGGGCGTGTGTTCCTATACACGGGCGTGCGTCTGCGAAACAAGCGTTTTCTGCCTAGAGTAGGTGTCTTCCACACGGGCGTGTGTGTGTCACACGGGCGTGTGCCCACGTGTAGAGGCAAATATTTTATGGTTTTCTTATTATTTTTCAGCCTCCAAGTGAAACATATATATAGTTCTTTTCCTTCCTTTGTAAAGGGTAACCAAGAACAGATATGAAATTACTTCTAATATAAAAGAATTACATTTCTTATGCTTTCAATTCAATCTATTTTAGCCATTAGATTTGTGAGTTCTACAAGTTTAATTACACCAAGAGATTTTGAACTAACTACAAGAGTACTTGGGTGAGTTCTT
>CAOJCQ011849460.1:7500-21722 GCA_948356215.1 Stillingia texana | reverse complement strand
ACCAAACACGCAGCACCATTCCTAGCGCTTTGCTAGAACCTACGGCCTATCATTTCGATGGTCGTCTTAAATGGACCACTATGACCTTGCCTCTAGACACAAGCTTTACCTTTAAGTACTATGAGGGCTGCTATTATAATACCGATAGGCGAAGGGCCGAAGGATGGAGCGTGCAAAGTCGATCGTGCACCTGTCGTGTGACCCGTTGGTCCTACTACAGTGTACTTTTCAGGTGCAACACTCGAGAAGAAAGAAGGATATTTTCTAATAAAGGAAGCACACTCCAGCATCTACGGTGGTCATGTCAATAGTAAAATGCTGGCCAAGAAGATATTGCGTCAAGGATATTATTGGCCAACAATGGAGAGGGACTGTTATAATGTAGTGAAAAAATGCATGAAATGCCAAATCCACGCCGATATCGTTCGGACACCCTCATCATCTCCCCATACGTTGAGAGCTCCGTGGCCATTTTCAATATGGGCATTTGAGATTATTGGACCATTCACCAAGACTTTTGAAAATACAAATAGACCGGCATTCATCCTCACAGCCACCGAGTACTACACAAAATGGGCCGAAGCAAAGGCATTCACTGAGATCAAAGCGAGTACTGTAGTCAAGTTAATTATGAAGAATATCATCGCTCAATTCGAAGTACCCAAGATTTTAGTCACCGATAACGAACCTCAATTTATTGCTTAGCAAGTTAAGGATTTGTGCGACAAATTCAACATTGAGTTGCATCACTCATCGCCCTTCTACCCTCAGTCGAATGAAATCAAAGTTAACATTTTGAAGAAAACTGTTGAGACACCTCTAAAGTGGGGGGGGGTCGGATTGGCTAGATCGTCTCGTTGAAGCACTCTGGGCTTACCGAACGTCAATTCGCACGCTGACGGGCCTTTATTCAAGGGCTCCGTAATAACTAACGTATGGGATGGAGGCCATCCTCCCATACGAAATTAAGATTCCATCTTTAAGAGTACAACTATATAAAGACCTCCCGATAGATAATCGACGAGAAGCCTTGCTAGCACAGCTTGAACTATTGGATGAATTGAGGCTTAAGGAAGCTGAACATGTGCAGGCTTATCAAAGGAGAATCTCGCGATCAACCCATGCCCTCCCCTCGCTATTCAGAGCGAGATGCGCATAGTGAGACTGAATCTTTCTTAGGAAAGCGTGCAAGTTCTTTGATAGAATCGGTGGAGAACATTCACAACTCAGTCTTTATATCTTTGATTCTTGAAACTGATATATTTCTGAGACAATCTTATATCAAAAGCACGACTTTCGAGTCACGACTTGCAAGTTACAGGAAAAGCGAGAGTCTCCGTCGTGAGATTAGGTCCGGCTCTACCGAAATTTGAATGCCGCCGCTTAGCTGCCAAGGTAAAGAAAGTCTCCGTGAACAAATCAAGCTAAGCAAGGAGGCAGGAGGTACCTATATCTACCCAGCCAGGTGTGAGTTTTTTCAGCTTTTTCCAGATAAAGGGCTTTCTTTGAAAGAATCTGTCTTCCTTAGCGAGTAGCTGCTGGATAAAGCCAAAGCCGGTGGTTAGGTAGACGTCCCATTGTTCGTGGTGTTGTAATGAATTCAGTGGAAAAAAGTAAATTGCTTATTTGCGTAACACATTGCTGGGTTAGCTGATTTGCCAGGTTCGTTTGCCTTTTCCTCTCCGGGACCCTCTTTCGACTCGCACTCGCGGATATCAAGAGCCGGTATCTCGCTGCTTTTTCAGTCAAGTCAAGAACACACGCTTTAACTTGTACTTGCGCTAATCAGTGACTTGCTAACTTGCCTTCATGTCTCGCTACTAATACACCTATTTGATATCAATCGGCCCTTATTAGTAAGGCGCCTTCTAATGAGTCTCGCTCTCAAACCCTTGTACTTTAGCTAGCGATTGCGCGTTAGTGCTTCTTTTTTTTTTTTTCTTCTTTCGTTGACACTCGAATTTCTCTTATCTCGTTGATTGAGCTGGCGGTGGAAAATGACGCATGAATTGTCTTATAATTATGGCAGTCAAAAGCCTGATCATCGGAAGAATGTTCCTAACCTCTTGGCAAAACGTTTTGTTTTCAGAGGGACCAAGATTGTCTTAGCACGAAGGACCGGCAGTCTTTCTGTCTACAACGAAGATTACGTCCTCACTCAATTTCTTCTGGAAGAAATTGAGTATCACACTCTTCTATAGCGCAAAGCATCATTCCAAAAGGAGGAGCACCTCTCATAAAGGTCACTTAGTAAATCTGCGGGGGACTAAACCAAATCCGGCAAAAAAGTTAAAATCCTAATGATGAACGCATTGACAGAAGAGCCACGTGATGGGATGATCAACTAGACTGCTATTCCCATAAAAAATGACTATCAAACAAAGACGAAAGTCAGATGGAACCCTGCATTGCCCTCTACAGACTCCTACCTATTTCATTCAGGTCTTCTTGTCCAGAAAAAAGACAAGCGAAATAGAGGTCCAAAGCGGTTCCCCAAGATCGGTGAAAGGTACCTGAAAAGGACCCCTATTCTGATGAAAGAGACTGACAGTAATCCCAACAGGTTGAGTTCTGCTAACTATCTGTTCTTTTGTCTTTTATTTTCTTCAAACGACAAATGAGATTTTCCCATAGGAGGGAATGAAAAAGAGAATTGCATTTCGTCGCATCCCTTTTTCTCCGCTTTGAACATTCTTCTCGTCACAAGCCTAAGGGAAAGAGCTCGATCATGTACACTTCAGTCGAAGCAACGTATATCAGCGTCGATCCCCTTCGCGATACGCCTTCGATCTGTGTTAGCTTTTGCTACATACTTGCTTGGCGGGTTCAGATTGAAGTAGACTAGCGTCAAGCTTCTCTTGCCCCGGTCTTGTATCTGCCATGTGCTCACTCTGCGCTTACCACACTGCCGGTTCGCTCTAGACAGGTCTTGAACCTCATTCTCTCGGGCCCCGGCTGAAAAAAAAAACGGATGCACGCGCTAGCGCGCCCCTATTAGTCAAGCTTTGATTTGAAGCTGGTAAAAGCAGATATTTCATTTCCAGTTCAAGCACAGTTAATCCAGGCAGTTGGAGTAGGGATGGAGCACAAGCTCAGGACCTGGGGAAGGGATGGATGGAAGAACTTCTGGACGCGATAACATGAGGAGATTTTTTCCCATGGACACCCTCTATGGAGGACTAAGGAGCGGGTCTCAGAATTCTCGAGGGTGCGATAAGAGCGCATGAGAAATGGAATCTTTCTAAGTTGTGGAGTCATTTTGTGTTGATGCCACTTCAATCTTCTCTCCAATCTCGATTTTAATCGACCCCGGAAAAAAAGACTCTACTCTATAGGGCATTTTTTTTTATGTTTCGGCGTAAAGTCCATCCGGAGCGAAAGCACGGCATACTATTTGAGTCTCAAAGATATGTTATCCATAGAAAGTGGAAGCATACTTTCTACTTTGTAAAAGGGAGTTTTGACTACTCCGTCCTATCCAACCAAACAAAATTAAGAATCAAAGTGATTTTCCATTTTCACTGTATTATCTAAATGTTGTCAATGTGATATTGTTATGCTTATCGCTTGTTGAAGTGAGATGATCAATATATTATGTGTAAGTTCAGAGTGATGGTTGGTGACTTCCGACTCATAGAATGAATTCTCTGGGTAGTTTTTTTCTACGGGCAATATTGCCTTCATGCCCCAATTGATAACAGATGCTTTTCCACTCGATCCAGTTCAAGCTATTCGCATCACGGGATGATTTAGTGGTTCCTTCATCGCGTAGGGCGGGGGGCTAGGGAACTGCCAACCTAGGTTTCAATAAGATCCCCTTCCGATACTTGTAAGATTGCACTTGAAAAGACCTTTAGATCGAACGCTTTGCACTACCGGGATGAATGGGAAAGCCCTGAAGTGGAAATGATTTAAAATTAGTTTGCAAACGATAGACAAACTTTCGATGGGGTCCCGGTCCTGGTTCTTTATGTTTAAGTGATAGAAAAAGATCGAAATGCGGTTCTGCAATGGTAGTAAGACCAGCAGTTGACCCGGTTTCTATGAACTCATCTGATCCAATGTCATATCCAGTTGACCGGGTCGAACTATCAGCAGTGGAAAAGGCAACAAGAGCACCACAAAAAAGGGCGGAGATATAACCAGCGGCAGAGGTAGCAACATCTAAGCCAGTATCTGGACCAGTTGGCTTGGTCGACTCAGCAATTGAAGTGGTTGATCTTGAACCAATTTGTTCATCAGTTGCCCCATTACCCGGTAAACTCCCCCGGATCAATAGCATTGGATCGGGAATGTGGCCATTTCACTATAGCCCCTTGATCTACAGCGGATAAAGACTCTTCGACTAAGACATTTCACTGGCCAGGTTCGAGACTCTCTTCCCTTCGCCCCATCATGCGAGATAGAGGAGATTAGGAAAAAGAAAATTGTCAGTCCGGGCCAGGAAATGAAATTCATAGAGCTCCCAAGCGTTTTTGCCGTGGATCGCCAGCTCCACGCCAACATGCTACTGCCGTTTAGGTAACGCGGGGAGTTAGTCATCCGAGCAACTAACCTGGTAGGTTGGCCGGGTTGGTTCTCTCCGTCTATGAAATCGCATTTGACTCACCACCAGCATATGAATCAAAGTAGCAGCAATTTCGGTTTCAGTGCGGAAAATCCCGCAGCAGTTTCACCAATTGATTTGATTGACCACCCAGCGGAGGTAGTAGCAAAGTCAGTGCTTTCCCCCGATCCGGAACCGGATTCGGGACCAGCATTCTCGCCTGTTGGAGAAGTCTGTAATCCGGAGGATTACCTCCAGGGGTGGGAGGCCCTTATCGATGTTGATTGAGAAATCAATCTCGGAGTTGAAAGGGTTGGTGTGGCCAGAAGCTTCAGTCAGCTTCCTTTAAGCCTTTTTTCGATTTCTATCAGTTCACTCTTCTTCTTCCAGAGAGGCCCTCATAGAAGAATTTGTTCACGTTAACATAAGGAAGCTTAAACAAGACGAATTTTTCAAATGCGGTCCGAAGAAGGGAAGGAAGTGATTTGATTTAAGGAGGGCGCCCTTAACGTCATTCGATGGTGGGGTTGGTCTCGCTTCAGAAGGAATTGGGTTCGGGTGGGTGTCATTCATTCATCGAAGGGCGGGAGAGGTAGGCCGATCTCTAAAATTGGATTCGGAGGCGGGCGACTAGTGGTGCGGGGTTGGCTTTTCTTCCTCAGCCAAAAACCGGCTTCTTCAGAGCGGTTGATTGCCGGTGGGATGGAAAGAAAACGGAACTAGCGCTTCAACTCCCAGGCACGAAGGACGATCAATCAATCAATCCGACGAGAAAAGCGGCGTAGCTTCCTTGCTTACTCAACTTCCGGCAGCGCCTTATATCGCCCGAAATGCCCTGGAAGGGGGCCCCAGAATGGATTGATAAACATCCCAAACCTGAATTTCTTTCTCAATGACTCTTTCAGATCCTCGCTTTTCTCAATTCAACATTGATGGGCACTCTACTCAAGGGATCTTCCTAAGGAAGGCATTCGAAGGGAGACTCTTCCAATCGAAACTCCTATCTGGTTCACAGATATAGGCTAAAGCGTGAGCCGTCTAAAGAAAGGCGTATATTCGAGTATTAAAAAAGAAAAAGTGGGGCCTATTAAATAGTATGAAAGGCACACCTTAGAGGCTTGTATTCTGGTTTTTTAGGCGTTAGAGGCCCTATTCTTCTCCTCAGGGATAGGGTTCAGCTCTTTCCGTCGAATTGATTGATCAATGAAACATCCTTCTTACCTCCACCCAACCCCCTTACGTCAATCCCATGAGCTCAGGAGAATAATATGAAGTGACCACCTGAAGTAGAGGTGCCATCTCCTTCTTCAAGATGCAAAGGTGACCAGCTTTAGCCATAGGAACTCCTTCTCTTTCGTTCGAGTGTATCCCTATTGTCTTTTCCGGATGAAAACGAGCAAGGTTCGGGCACCAGGCGAGAATAGGTAGTCATTGGTGGGCCAAATCTCAGGGAAAACTTAGAAAGATATTCTCCTCTATCTGAGGCAATCACTACGAACATGCGCTAACCTCATATACCTCCTCGACCGACCGCTTCTTCGGGCGACGAGGAGGTCCATCCATTATATCTGCTGGTCTGCTCGGAGCGTAACCATACTTCGAGGTTTCATACCCAGACGGGAATGAGAAGGTCGGAGTTAAGCATACGCTATCAGGAAAGCCATAAGGTCTATCCCCGAATCGATACCTTAGAACATGGATGAGGGAGAAGAGAGCAGTGTACGTGGATCATTCTAGAATCGAAGAGGGATACTTTTGTGAGGCAATCTTCATTTTCGATTTTCGTGACTTGACTAAGGAATGGGTAATGGAACGATACAGATGACTTTCTTCCAACATATACGCGGTTGGGCAACCTTCCATTGCTGCGGCTGGCCATTCCCTGTTAGCTGTTTCAGCAACCATCTTTTGATTCCAAAACCAAACACTGACTATCCCCTCCCTCCGGGAGATAGAAGGGACCCACTCAATCCATACTTTCTTTGTTTGAGAATGATGTTGGGAGAAAGAAAGGCGACTCTTGTGATCCTTCGACATTATTGAAGGGAGGGGGCTCGACCTGAAGCCTTGAAATAGAGTCCCATCCGCCTCCCCGGCTCCACGCGCCCTTACTAGTAAAGGCTCCCATTGGGAGAAGCAGAAATTGATGAGTGAGCGATCCGGCCTCTAGCCCTTCAATGATGGATTTGTCTTAAAACCCGGTAGAAAACGAACGGCTAACTCCTATCATTCATTTCCGTAATAACAACTTGATGTGAGGAAGTACCATCATTCTCCTCTCTCAGGGTCGAAAAGCGCCCGGCGGCGTGAAGTTGATGAGCATGGAGGGTGTCTTTTTTCTAGTTGACCAAGCGGCCATCCCCCGTCTTCCATAGCCAGGGATTAGTCATTTAAGGATCAGTTGATGCGCTGGGATGAAAGACAGTTCTTCGGTGCTGCTCCAGGACGAACAGTAAAGGCACATGAAGGTATTGGCTCTTACTATCGATCGGATGGAGAGAACCGCGGCGCTTTACCTTAAGAATATCTAAAGGCGAAGATTTTCTTTCGACTAGCAAGTTTACGTACGGAGGTCCTAAGTTTATCATTGCTCGGTGAAGTCTGATTTGAGCCCTGGGCAAACTGATCCCTCCGGCAGAGGATGGTCTCATATTAGCAATGTTTTGATCGCGCCTATCTGTCGTTGCCAATGAACCGATCACCAAGAGAAAGTCTCTCCCTTAAGGTGAAGCGCGTTTCAGCCAGCTGAAGGAAGGTCGCGTTAGCGCCCCTGCAATCAAACTCAAGGAAAGCCTTTTGACAACCTTACTAATAGAAAGGGGAAAGATGCGCTCAATCCCTTGCTTCTTGCTCCAACTTAACTTAGGAGTAGGGGCTGACGAGCTTTTTCCGCAGGCTGCTATGCTAGTTGTAGCGCGGTAGCGCTTTACTAATATAATAGAAAGTCAACGGGACTCTATAATAAGAATCTTACGAATCTACAACTCTCTTTACTGAACTGAGCGAGACTCTATCCAGATCTAAAAAATTCGACAAAGAGCCTTCTTCTAACTAGGAGAGTCAGCAAGCTACCGGAAGCGAAGCTTCTGGCTCCCCCTTTGAAGCTAAAGCTCCCTCCTTTTCGTTCTACTTAGGTAGAGCAATCCGAACTCTTGACAGAATAGAAAAGAGGTTTTTATCACCTTCGGTGCCTCAACGAACTCATGTGGACACTCCTAAGCCCGAGGACGATCTCTCAAATACACATGTTGATGTTGATCCGTTTTTCTTTTCTTTGCTGATTCCTCTCAATGAAATTTGCCATGTTGCACTAAGTTACTTACGGATGTATGCATGCAGTCCGGGAACACTTTGGGGTGAACACCCATCCAAACAAGTAGGGTCAATAGTTCAGCATTTAGGCCGTAACATTTAGCAACAAAAAAATCTTTAACCCAACAAGTGCTCTCCGAACCAAGCTAGATAGTCTCCTATCACTAGGCTCACCAACCAACCTGGACTTTTCTTCTTATTATTCCTACCGGATATCAAAAACCATAAGGATTGTTTCCAGCCCCTATATGACATAAGCGCTCTTGAGTGGGCTGGACCATTCCATCAAATCTTTGAGAAGGGGCCCAATCTCGTATTTGATGGTCGGCGCGGCGATAGACTTCGCTTCTACAACTGCCTCCCCAGCCGTTGCAAACACTGAGCGAGAACGGTAAGGGGCGCACAAAGAATGTCGTTGCGCGGGGATGCGATTCGCCAAGCTGGGGCAAACAAAGCCGTCCGGCCCGACCGGATTAGGAATGCGAAGGCCTTTCCTTCGAAAGGAGACCCGGCAAAGAAAGAGCTATGCTATTGACCGACCCTTTCGTAGTGACTTCGAATCAATAGGCCTCCCCTTTTTTCTCATTTTGTTTGAGGCGGGCTGAATAGAGAATGAAATGCAGAAATAGGGGAAGGGTTCCAAACCTTTTTTTTTAAGGGCTACTCGCCCTACCGGAGTACCAAAGGCTTTCGAGGTTTACACCTCCCTATTACACGACCTAAAAAAGGCTTTCAGTAGCGCCCAACGAATCTAAACCTTTTGAAGCGCCAGTAGTTGTAGCTGTGGGTAGGGCTTTCGTTCTTATCGCTCCGGGTTTCGATCTATATGACCTCCGGGCAGTACAAAGTACACCTCTTCCGTAGAGGCAGGTAGTAACCTAACCTTTAAGAGTCTGTTCAAGGGGGGAGCCCTCTTATCTATCAATGGAAAGATCTCCGTGCGTGGCGTGATAAGGAATCCTAGAAAAGATCGATTGAGACTCCCTCCCCCGTACCACGAACATCTCTACATACTTGTCTGTTCAGCCCAGGACAACTGAGATCTTCTGGTCTGCGTGCGTGGGAGCAGCTCAAACAAAGAAGAGTCTGGTCTGAATTCAGGCCCTGCCCTTTTTTTCCTTCGCTACTAGGGAGAGTAAGCAACCTCTATTAGCGCCGGACCGAATTGATCGTGTCATGTGCAACGTCCATCAATGATGGTTCATTAATGTCCATTGATTTAGACTCCTTCCCCCTTCCCAACTACGAATAAGATCGAGAGGGGCCCGAAAGAAAGCCCCCAAACCAAGAACGGAAACGGAAGCCTTTCTATTCACTCCCCATTCTCTCTTAAATAAAGCTCGCCCTCGAGCTTTATTTAAGAGGCAGGTCGGCCGGGTCTTTCCTTTCCTGTTGTTCTGTTTCCGCCACGAGAAAGACGCACGGAAGAGGTATGCCCAGCGCGCGGAGGATCTGTTGAGAATTTCTGTTGTCTCGGTAGGGAACTGTACGATCTTTTCCCCTATTGTATTGAATCAATAAAAAAAGAGGTCAGTGCTACGGCCCCCTATTGTTTGATCCAATATTGACCGGGGACGAGCCCCGACTTCCATAATAGGTCCTTGGTTTGACCTCCCGTAGTGGTCCTTGCTTTTAATAAAGTGGAGCGGGGCCAATTTCTCGTACTTGCTCAGTGTGCCCCCCTTTCGTCGAGTGCCCCGCCCGGTTCACTGGGCTGTTGGCCTACCAAGCACTTGCCCGCTGCTCTTGCCGCCCGCTTGACGGGCGGAGCGCTCGTTATCCTTACTGTTCTCTCTGCTGGGGCCCCCTATTGCTCTAGCCATAAGCTATGGCAGTTCCAGCTCGCAACCACAGGGGCCCGCCCTGCGAGGCCAGAGTGGGCTCAGCGGTCAGCCCCCATTCGAATTACGTTAGGGGGTCTTTCGCTTTTGCCAGATCGTCAGAGATACTACGAGTCCTCCGTCCCAGATTCCATCGCCGCGGCCATCTGGTTCACCGGTACTACCAAAAAGTCTCATGCTTACGTTACTGTTACTGATGGTTTAATTATCTTGGACCACGAAGACCCCGGTCGTGCTTCTGGTTTCCATTCCCATCATCATATTGATGATAAATCTCCTCGTGCTCTGCCATAAGAACTTGGAGTCCGTATCATGGTGAAGGTAAGGTAAGGCTGTGATTCTTGCTCAAAAAACAGACCGAACGCGTTCGAGTTATTGGCTCGTCCGACCCGGCAGCATTCATGAGTCGTTCGTTCAACTGTCCCTCGGAGACACGGTCGAGAAGTACCATGCATGGTTGCCCCCCGTCCTTTCTTTCTCTCGGTCCCACCGCTCAGACAAAAAACGTGAGCGCCCCTCCGCAAGCCTTATTTTATTAGTAAAGTCAAGCTTTGGCTCCCTAAAGACTAAAGAAATGGATCAAAGGGGGGACTTCCGCAACGGGCTATGCCACCCAAACCAACTGAGGGAAGTCGCATCCGTCCCATCGCAAGCACCTACAATGTCATGATCACATTGGTTTACCCTTTTTTCTTTTCTTTGGTAGTTCAACGGACGGTCGCCCCTCCAACAAGAAAAGGTATAAATATGGAAACTTCTCTGCCATTTGAATCGGAGAATTTATGGAGGAAATCGGGTTTTAAATTTCCAGAAACCACACGATTATATAGCCAAAGGGAATAGGCCGCGCCTAAAATCATCCCAAGCGCTGCTAATGTGGCTACTAAGCTATTTTTTTGGAAAGCTCCTACTGAGATGAGAAATTCCCCAATAAAGCTGCTAGTACCAGGTGAACTCATATTGGCCAAAGTAGAAGAGAAGAAAATGGTAGAGAGATTCGGCATGGTGCTCACTAAACCTCCGTAATATCTAACAAGTCGAGTCTTATGTCGGTCATATAGAACACCAACACATAGAAAAAGGGCTGAAGAAACCAGTCCATGACTTAACATCGGTAGAATGCTACCTCCAATTCCCTGTATGTTCGATAGAGCCAAAGATTCCCCCCCCACTGATCAGAGTACGCCGATTACCCCCCGAACCGTACAAGATAGTTACCATCTATCATACGGCTTTCTAACTTCACTTCTTTTTTTGGTCGTTCCGCTCTGTCGATCGATGGTAGTATAAGAGATCTGTAACCCCCCGAAGTTATTTACATAATGGTTCCTGCTTCCTACCCATAGTTAGCATGTATCTCCCCCGGTCATACTTGAACATCGTAGACCCCCACCCCAACTCTATCTTCCTTATCAGTGAACCGGAACATAGTGCATAGCTACTCTTCAATGCAGCGGGGACGAGACGACGTGATATACTACGATCACGTACAGAAGTGCTGCCCTTCGGCTCGGCAATATGGAACCTCTCAACAGCTCTCGTTCCTTTATGATATGAGGTCCTATCGGGATAGGTAGGCCCAAGCCTTTCCCTTCCCCCCCGCTTTAAAAAATGATGGCAGTAGTTCCCCACGGCTGACAAATAGGAGTTTAGGCCGTAAAAGAAAGGCACCGGCCCCCATTCTCCCCCCCCCACTGGGATTTTGCTTTCCTTATCTACGTGCGCACTGCGTCAGCACTGGCGAAAAAGAGGTCGGCTTTACTGAAGAAGAAGGGGCGGGCTCTTCGGGTGTCATATTTTGGCCGAGTTTACCGTACTTCCGGCCCTTATGTTACGCGACCATAATATTTTGTTACGTTCCACCGCTGTTACGCCAGAAATAAAAGGTTCCACACGAGCTCTCGTTCTGCGGCGTGATGGCAGGACCGATAGGAGATTGGCTCCGGGTGTAGATAGGGTCAAATCTGCAGGGGTTATGAAAATACATAGGCCCCTTCCCTTCTCTTTTGGATGAATGGGGTGGTTTAGAAGGCGCTTTCCGATCTACGGTCCCTCGGAGCGAAGGGTTAGGCAGGTAGTATGGGCCCTCTGACTTCCAGCTATGTGCTGTGCGGCTCCCGCGAAGCGAATGAAGGGAAGCTCTTCGAGCTTTCTCCGCCAGCAGCTTATGTAGTGGTAGGCCAGCTCCCTAAGCGAAGCTTACCCCCCCCTTCCCTTATTAAATGAAGTAGAAAGTCTTCACTTAGCAGTCGGCATTCTATAAGCGACTTGTCGAGTCTACGAAGCTTCGCTTCTTGTGGTCGGCCCGTAATGCCTCCGCTTGCTTCCTTCCAGCTCAGAATGCTTGGCCCCCCGCGCCAAGTCGATCTTTTATTTTAGGCTTGGCTTCGCCCCGGAAGCGAAGCTTCGTAGACGAGTCGCTTCTCCCCTTCTCTACTCTCTCTGGCGGAGAAAGCTCGAAGAGCTTACGGGTAAGCTTACGCTTACTCTCAGCCTCTTTGATTGGTAGGCGGGCGGGCTAAGCCCTCTACTTAAGATTCCATTCATAAGGCTAATTTTCTCTTGTTGTGACGCTTTGGTTAGGCCGACTACTATACTATAGGCTACTTTTAGCTTCTATAGTGGCCTTTCTACTTTGGTGTAGTTGTAGTTTGTATTGGTACTGAATGAATATATCAAACAAAGGCGAGCAGTATAAGCCCTTTTCCGGCCTGGGAAAAGCAGCGAACTCTAGAAGCTAGGGCCTTGTTTTCACCTTTGGACACGAAGACTATTCCGTTATCAGCGGAAAGCCGCCTTAGAGATTGAACGTCGACTTATCTTATTACCGTTCAATCTAAGACAGCGCTGATAGCTTGTAGTGAACAGCCCCCTTATGAAAGCAAGCGAAAGCAGCCTTTGGTACTTCATTAAGGTTTGGAAGCCTTGCAACTATGATAGGATAGAAAGCCGTTTGCTTCTTGCCAAAGCCTTCGCCTTTCTTTTGAATCAAAGTAGGTCGCGACTCTTGTATTTTAGTCGGTCGGGGGAAGCTAGCGCTTATACGAGAGCTCCGCTTCCTCGTCTTGCTTCTGGCAAAGCTTCTACTTTGCTTCCTTCTCTCGCGCTTGCTTGCGCGAAGGCTTAAAGTCCTTTTCGCTAGGTCCAAAAGCTTCCGAAAAAAGGGAAAGATCTGAATCTGATCCAAGAGAAATCCCGCTTATTGAGCGCAGCTGATATGCGGCTAGGGCTAGGCGATCATATCATGCCATAAAAGACTTTTATATGTATAGAGAGATAGATCGCCTAGATATAGAGATAGAATAGATGTTCATGGATAGACAGACATTCCATTGATTCGTCAGTTTTGGGGCTGAAAAAGCTCGTCGATCCAAATGAATCATTCTTCTGGTCTCTCTTCGCCCCCCGCCCCGAAACTGACGCACAGGGCCCATTCCCTTCGCGCGCGGGAAGGCAAGGAAGTTCAGTTCATGAGACCGCGGCGGAGTGGAGCAGCCGCGACACGAAGTTCCTTACCTTAGCTGGATCTCGCTGGTGCCACCTAAACGGTAGGTAGGCGGCGGATGTGTGACGTTTGGAGTTGTCGTTCGTGCACCTGTCCCCAATGGAAGAATGAGTGATCCGTTCCCCTGCGGATCATGGCCTTACCACTCGGTCCCCGATGGCCAGCGAAGGATTCGGTATAGGAGCTCACGTTCGTTTGCGCTGCGCGTTCCCGCTGGACTGGACACGTGTTAGCTGTAGGAAGTATGGTTCCGAAAGTGACTTCGGTTCGCCAGTTCAGGCTCAACTCCTCGCTTTACGTTAGCGGACCTACAGGTCGGGCCGGGGCTCTGCGCTCTTTCTTTCTGTGTGGGACGATGCCGTGGAGAGAAGGGAATGCGTCGAGGCGGCGAACAACAACAAGACAACTACATTTTGGCTTTTCCCTCCATGAGATGAGCCCAGTGCATTGGACCGATGGATAAGAGAACTGAGCTGGCCCAAAAAGCGCTTAGGCGCTCTACGTACGATGTAGACTCCATCAGATACATATCGATTTCTTTCTGATGTATCAAAAAAAGATAGTTGTCTCATCAATAGATAGAAATAGGGGATTTCCCCTTATTATTGATAGATTCCCTCTCTATCCATTCCTACTCTTTTGATCTATCAGAACAGATCAGCAGGCTTCTATCAATCGATTTGAAAATAGCACGTTCATTTTCGCCACGCCATCATAATAGATAATAGGAAGCAGGCGAAGCAGCTAGAAGCTAAAGCTTCTAGACCTTTCATTCTTATTCACGAATGAATTGGGAAAGCCAACAGAAAGATTCGATTCTGACTTCGTGGAGCCGGTGCTGCTGTTGCTTGCGCGTAGGGCCGTCCTCCCCTCCCGTCCCGGGGCGCTAAGGGGCTTTTGTTTTTGGAACAGACGGCAGTCTTTTGCTGACGCCTCGAATCAAGCTTTTATTGCGACATGCTATGTTTTCTCCCCCATTGCTAGTAGGTTGATGGGTCGCACGCCCGGCACACATGTT
>CAOJCQ011849460.1:2500-5000 GCA_948356215.1 Stillingia texana | reverse complement strand
AAGATGGGCGCCTAATTCCAATACAATAGGGGTATATCAGTGCAAGTCAGCTGAAGACCGTGATTGATGAGTGGGTAGGTGGCTTAGGTCCACCTCTCGCCCAGTGGGAAGTAATGAGGCTAGTCTCCCCCCTGAATGAAGAAGTAGTGGGCCCCCTTCCCTTCGGCCCTTTATTTAGATTCTTTCTATTTTTGAATTCTTTATCCAATTTCTAAAAGAATCTCTCTGGCAAAAGGCAATTCGTCTCCTTCGGACCCTTGCCTTTTTTCAGGTAGCTTTCTTACGCCTATTCAGCTAGTGGGGCATTGGTCATAACCGAAATTCGTCGAAGAAAGAAAAAAAAAAGAAGAGGAAGAAAGGGAAGTTTTGTCTTTCTCCAAATAAGAGAACAAAGAAACCACTCAAAAATGAAAGTTAAATAAAGAAGTTTCAGTAAGAACTAGCACTAGACTTCTTCCCCCCTTTTCACTTTTCTTTCCTCTCTCTTTGTGCGGGCTTTTCATTCTGTTTTATAGAGAGACCCGAGGAAAAAGATTAAAAAAATAATAATTTATATAGAAAGGTGATGAACTTTCCCCGGCATACGAAAAAAGAATCCAGGATGACGGCTTTCAAAAGACGAGTAAGGACGGGGAGGGGGAGGCTCTCGAAACCAAACGAGACTAGAAGGAACATGGGAATTAGCACCATTCCTATGAGTGCTTTTGCCTCGAAGAGCCAACAAAGGGGCAGCCCTCTCTCTCTATCTTGGTCTCGGTTTAGCATCATCATATATCGATCTGGAGAAAATTTGGATTGGTTGTAGTGCGGATTAAGGAGCTGCTCCTCCATGCTGTGGCTGTGGAGGTGGGGGCTGCCGCCTCCCTTGGTTTTTTGGGGAAGTATCCCCATTTTTTTTACGGGCCTGCCGAATCCTGAAAAATGGGTTCTTGGGGAAGCGTGGTAGGGGAGGGTAGGGGCTGTCGCCGCCTGATAGAGGCAGAAGTCGGGCCACCGGAGCTATCTAGTTGAGTGTGTCGATGGAAAGAGGAGGGGAGACAACTCAAATGCCAGCGCAAAAATAGAAAGAGTCGTGCCGCTCAAAGTTGAATTCTTCTAAGATCCATTGCTCGATTTTGCATGCTCTGCTCCCAAAATGCATAGAGACTTGCGAGGGCAGATCCGAGTTGGTTCGAAAAGTCATGATGGGAGAGGCAGGCTAAGTTAAATAAAATAATATACTGGTGCTACTATAGAATCTTATGAATCGCGCGCGGCACACTTTCTATATCTCCTCTGTCTACAAGGTGAACAGCTTAGCTTACAGCACAGCGTGTTCGCCACCACACTGGCTGGCTGGTGCATTGACCTTACTACCGTAAGAGAGCCGAGAGGTATGACCCTTCGATTAGAACGCCCCATATCTCGTAACACGCTCCGTGTGGCATTTCCTTTTATAAAGTCCGTATAACTTCTAACCAAAAGATTCATTCTTTATGAATCAAGTACCATTCAAAGCAAAGAGTGCATTGCCTTTTTCTTAATGAAGAAGAGAAGGGCTTTGTATAGAACCCTTGAGCCATGTTATGTTCGTCGCCCTAGGCTCACCATTATTTCATTTCATTCTATTTATGTTATGGGTTCTAGCTCCAAAGAACATATACATGGAGCTATGTCGACTTACGTACGTCTCGTTGACACCAAACGATTAGGTATACCACGCCACGTATCGCCCCCTCTTTCCATAGAGGAGAGAAAAAAAAAGAAAAGATATAGTGATCGTGCCGTAAGACCTTGTTCGTTTCTACTTGACGTTATTTTCCTCTTTTTTTTTTTTTTTACATTAAATTACATAAGGTGAGGTGCTAGCTTACTTAGCGCTTGCGCTAAGGACAGAGTCAAACTTGGATTTGAAAAAAAAACCTTTCCCTTATTAGCCGGAGTACGCATTAAGCTCCTTGATCTTTAGTAAAGGCGGATTAAGCCAAAAAACATTTTTTTTTTTAGTCTCAACGTCCTCGTTGAGAGTCGCTCTGCGAGACGTCCAGTAGTCTCTGACTTGGTCTTCGAATCGTAAGTTTCAGCCCGTTCCCAGCTTGCCCCGCTTTCAGGTTGGCCCTTCTACTTGACTCTACTTGACTAAGTTAAGTAGTATTCCACTCGCGCAGTGGGTGTATGGGCTAGCGTATGGTGCGGTCAGCTATGATATACTCAACTTCTTTCTTCTTTAGTAGGTTCACCTGCAACATCTGGTGGTGCCCTCGCGGGCACGTTCCTCTCTGGGGCGGTCTGGTCTAATCGAAGTCAACTGACTCACATGGAATACGGGGTGAGTTTTCACCGAGCTGATCGCTTAAGTCTTAAGTCTATAGGCTACCTTTCCTATCCGCTTCTCTAAAAGGTCTACTTTCTTCTTCCTTCAGACCGGGCCAAGCCTTTAGGTTGTTTAAATAGGTTGGGCTAGGTTTGGTTGATCTTTTGGAGTTATCTCCAAGAGGGGTCGTCGCTCCCTTCATACGCC
>CAOJCQ011844575.1:0-10016 GCA_948356215.1 Stillingia texana | reverse complement strand
GTCACTCAAGTCTCACATTCCTCATCATTTCAAATCATCCAGGTAAATTCTACTCTGCCTTCCTCATCAAATAAATCTGCATCAATTTTTTTACAAACACGTGGTGCATCTAACCCTATTTCACCTACACCTACTTTACCTTTCTCATCCTCAAATTTCAAGAATGAAAATTTTAAATACTGCACAAAATTCATAAAACATATAGCCTTTCTTAAATCTGAATTTTGCATTGAAACTATTGAAAATGAAAACTTCCAAGATATAATGAGACCACTAATATTAGACATGATACCTTTTCATTTCTGGTCATTCCCAAAAAAACCCATACATTATAGGAACTTATTCCCGTAGACTTTCAGTCTATTGAGCTTGAACATACTCATGACAATAAAAACCCTACCAAAATTTCTTATTCTAAACGTCAAATTCTATAGATTTTAATTGTATTTGATTGAGACCAAAATTTGTACACGGATAAGTCTTTTACCATCCCATTTCACCATCATTTTACAACTACTTTGATTATCAAAGAGCATGATTCAATGCCTTTTACCTATGAAACTAGACTCATTCCTGATTCTTTCATTTTCACAAGAATTACCCTTCAAATTTTTATGCTTGGTTTTAATGATTGATGGGTCCATTTTGGTCTCACTAAAAAAATTTTAACTAAGCAAATTGAATAAAAAAAATTTATTACTTTCTGATAAAATGATTAGCCTGAAATAAAATAAGTTATTAGTTTTAATCACCATTTTAAAAGTCTCTTAAATATTCTCTGCAATTTCATCAGATTATTTAAATTTTTTAAAAATAAAAGTATAATTCAAGCCATGTTAGCGTGAACGTCATGTGAATTTGAGTTTAAACAAACCTTTCAAAATTTACATATCACAAGATGAAAATAAATATGACTTGTTATACACTGGTTTTACTCCTGAAGATAAAGATGACTGTTTTGGAATTGATTTTTCATGCACATGAACAATGTCCAATACATCTTTGCATATGACACTTGGGACAATCTATATGCAAATTGCTCAAATTTACATTTCTACAATATGACATTTGGACAATCTACATCAACATCTGAACATGAAAAATGCAACACTTGACGTCAATGTAAAATATTTGAACATACGAATGACATTTGGCCAGTCATGCATATACTTACACATATGAAGATATTTGAAGAAGACATCAAACACAAGGAAACACGTTTTTACATTTCCAACTTCTGCAAATTATCATTTCCTATGTAGTATTTTAATGTTTT
Organism: Stillingia texana; assembly: GCA_948356215.1. Lineage (NCBI taxonomy): Eukaryota > Viridiplantae > Streptophyta > Magnoliopsida > Malpighiales > Euphorbiaceae > Stillingia > Stillingia texana. The sequence goes on along the minus strand of CAOJCQ011844575.1, from coordinate 8,740 downwards.
ATATTTTCAATATAATAGTTTATGTATTTTCATTTTTATGTACTTTTGTTTGTTTTTTTCAGTATAAATGGTAGAAGTCAGTTGTATAGGGCAAACTTAATTTTTAGAGCCTTCTTTTCTATGCAATCATGTGTTATAAGAAGTTTTAATAAACGTTCAACTTTTAGTTTAAGGTAGTATTTTCCTTTTCATCTGTTCATCTTTTTTAATCTTAAAAAAAAAAGGTATTTTTTCTCCCCTGAAAAATTTTTGATACATGTTCTACACTTATCATTACAGTGTATCATGTACATGTACATCAAAAACTAAAGACTTTAAGAATTTTTAGTTTTCAATGTTTTGATCCACTATTGCTAACACTCTCCTAATGATCCAACTTTACCTCTTGTATCAAATTCATATTGAGAACAAAAAACTTTCAAGTTCTTTTTTGAACTAAAGCAATTCATTTTTCATCTTCACTTTCAACTTTATATCTATATAAAAGATTAACCTCATGGTTAATAATTTCTCCATATATTAAAGTTTTATAAGGAATATTATTTTATATTTATTTCTAATCTTATTTCAAATCATTTCAGCTAAAAGTTTTGGTAATCATGCTTTGAATCTTTTTTTTTTCAAATCAAGATGATGACATCAAATCAAGTTATAGTGTTTGATCAAACGGTGCATCTCATCGCACACCATAAAAATAGGAATCAAAAGAGTTGCTATGGAAAAGGTAATAAATAAAGCTATGAGAAATATATAAAAAAAAAAAGAAGATAAGAAAAGTAATAAGAGCACGAATGCAATCAGGAAACTGCTCCCAAAATGGTCCATCGTACATTGCATATTGATATTGGATTTACAAATATATTTTTTTCCCCAATAGCCAATGATAGATGTCTCAAGTGTGGCAAAAATTGGCTAAAACACAAGCATAGGACAATTCCTACAGCATGGAAACATGTGTTTACATTGACAAATGACATGCATATGCATCCGAAGTTATATCCAACTCACGATCCTCTGTATCAATTAATTTGAGTCCATATCCACAGACCTTAGCACAAGATGCTAATTTTTCCAACATGGTCGAAATAAATATATATTAACTACTCATTATTATCTAGGTAAACTACTATTTCATCATCTCTAGCCGCTGCTGTACCCAATGACTGCTTTCCATGTTTTTTTTTTTTTTTTTTTGACAAAATTGGGATTAGGAGATTACAATACAAGGAAAACAAATAGTTAGAGCTGTAGAGATGTAATTACAAAGTAGGGGGATATTGCTTAAAAGATGGACCCCAAGATTTACAGCTCTTGTAGCACCAGCAGCTAGTGAAGCTATGGACTCGGATCAGCTTACATTTGACCGATGCGTTGTTTAAGTTAAATGTGAGGCATGATGTTTCGGTGACTGTCAACAAATTCTCGAATTATATGCTTGAGAACTCTGACTCCTTTGCCTTGCATATGCCCGTAACTGTTTGTTCTTCCATTGCAGCTCTTACTTTCAAGATAGTCGGAGACTGCACCAACAAGGGCTTCCAACCAAACAGGTACTAGCGTTTCTGCTTCCCCTTGCTTTAGATACTCATGTGGAAGACCCTGCACCTGCCATCATTTCTGTCGTTAGCTGACTTGAAGACTAAAGCAAAATCATACAGATTTGACACAAGTAGATACTGATGAATTTAAAAGTTCAACATAAGAACCTCAGTAGCATATACTAAGATGCTGCGACCAGGATTGAGATGGAGCATCCTAGTTACATGGTTTGTCTAATCCTAATGCATATTTCATGCAGCCAAAGATCAAGTTCAAAACTTTTTAGTGACCACAGAATAATGAGAAATGGAGTAGTGATCAAAAACACTAAAAATGCCCATCATCTTATCATGAAGAGATAATTGGAAGGTGAAAACCACAAAATTTCCATGGAACAATGACCGATCATTGCTTATTTCTTTCAAAAACACAAATTCAAGACATTGCAGCTCAAACAGATGTAGAGAGAGAGAGAGAGAAAGAGAGAGAGAGACCGCTGAATGTAGCCAACTTCGCAAAGATTCCCAACATAGAATATCCCTCCAAGTTGCTCTCTCACTGATACTGCAAACAGCAGCCACTTGTTGCAGGATAGTTGCACACTTGTGAACCTATCAGGAAACAGGATACAAAACTATCATTCATGGTTCTCTAATATGCATTCCAACAATATGAAGAAAGTACAATCCATACTCCATATATGCCATGTAAAACAGTAGATATACGATTTTCTCAAATGAACAAATAGAGTTTTTATAAATAAGTCAGTTCAGCTATTTCAGGGGGGTCAAATTTCAATTACCATGGAAGTTGAGTTTGCATTTTCACTCACCAGCAAAATGTAAACAAAAAATAAAATAATCGAGGTTGACAATAAAATTGCAGAAAAGCATACCCTTGACATTGCTGAAACACCGAGCAAAGCATACACCAAATTTGATACCAGTCCCTCGCCACTATGAGATACAATTTGAATTGTTACGTCACCAAATGATCCTTCCAAATGAGTATCCATAGGTTCCAGTAGTGACACCAGGCTCACCTCCAAAAAACCTAGAAGGCCAAAGAAACTTACATTCATATAAGAAGGTCAAGACTAAATTTGATTCTCACCTAGATATAAATAAAATCAACTCGAGATTTCAGAAAGAAAACTGACAAAGGGTACATTCTTATTCTTAAAAATGTTTGTCATGAAGGCCCACATTCATGCACGAACTGCATACATTTTCTAGCACACAAAGGATGTCGTTTTTATTTTCATCTTCTCAGAAAGTAGTTTATTGAGGCAAAGCACTGTACTTTTTTTCATATTTCAAAATGAACATCACTTGGAAAACCGAAAATCAAAGAGTAACGAAACATCAACGATTGTAATTCTTGCCCATTTATCATGCAAATATTAAAAAATTGCAAGAATTTGCTTAAACTCACATGATAAATATGACATTGATGCCAGTGCGGCCCCGCGATGCATAGCAGTACAACCTATGGCTGCCTTTTGGAAGGAAACTTCAAGAAGCGGGCCAGATGCAGCTAATACTTCCTGAGATATCAGACAACTATATGTTTGTCAAATATGTAGCCTCAACTATCAATAAAAACTCATAACTCATTTATCCATGATATAATTACACATCTATTAAAAGAATAAACAACAGAAAACTTAGCAATAGAGACAAAATAAGAATACTAAACCTTACGAGAGCTACGAACGAATGTGGATGCAAAGTTCATGTAGGCCTCCACTAAATCTGGCTCTTGGTCACATACATATGAAGAATCAAGACCCAATACAGATGGTGCTCGTGTAAATCTTTCAAAAGTGGTGACATACAAGGGTCCATACTCCTCTCTATTGCTGAATTCCTCGATAACAACAGAAGCTGATGATGCCACATCCACCACAACAAAAAATAAATAAACAGACAAATAAAGGCTGGAAGTTGAGAAATGGTGAAGTGAAGTGGGTTACCAGTTTTGATGTAACAGTCATGATTTTGAAACGATAGGAAGTTAGTTGAAAGGCAATCCAGAACACAAGGCAATAGCATGACAAAGTGCTGGCCTGCAGAAAGAAAATTTGGTTATGGGGTGAAGACAATATAAATTATGTAGACAGATCATTAATCTAAGCATGCAAGGACAAAACGGGAGAGAGACAGTGAAGATAAACTCTCCAATTACCAGAAGACTGAACTGCTGATGAAAGAGCTCGGCAAGATGCAATAGATAAACTGCTGCTTTCCATGTGTTCAGACCTAAATAGTTTCTCTAACATGGGCCAAAAGACCCCCAGCATTCCTAATATAGAATCATCTGCACTAGCAAAACCTGGCAGAGTGGTACCAAAATGATTAAATACAGTTCCTATCCTGCAAACAATCAGACATTAGAGTTAGAGCAGGGGCAGAGCACACATGATAAATATCTGCAGAAAATGGTAAATTCATCCCTGTAAGAAAGAAAATTACTTTAATTGCAAAGTACTTTCAAAGATAATTCTCTATTGAAAAAAAGTAATGTTACTATGGCTTTGAAAAAGAAGCTCAACCATGTTTTACACAAAACCAACTATATTTATTCAAAAAAAAAAAAAAAAAAAAAAAACTTTCACTATTTTCCTTCACAGACAAAACAAGATCTCAAGTCTCATCTGTTAGGATTAAGTATAGGACTGATTAGTAATTACTAATGAATTAGTTAGCCAGCTGTACTGGCAGTAGCAATAGAATAACCAGGTGATACATGCTTATTTTTCCTTCAGTGCACCAGCTTGGTTATCAAGAGATATATATTTGTAAACTCCTATGGGGATGATAACTTTTATGCAAAAACAATTTACTCTCATAATTTCTCGCTCTTCTCTTTTACTCTCTTCTTCTTCCTAATTCTTCTCTATTCTCTACTTATTCTTATTCTCCCTTATCTACTTCTGATTTCTGTATTATTTATGGAATCTAACCAGAATATCAATCTTAGTTAGGAATTAGGATTAGGCCTCACAACTGGTGTTAGGATTAGAGTCCTAACTAAGTGATTACTGGTAGAAATCTGGAAATAATTCCAGAAGAATGAACAGAGAGAAGAAGAATAGAGAGAAATAAGAAGACAAAATAGAGGATTCAGAGAGAGAGACGAGTGGTGCTTTCGAGGGAGAAGTTGATTCTGTAATTGTATAAAGGTGATCATCCCCATAGGAAGTTACACATATATATAGATTAACCAAGCTGGTGCACTAAGGGACAAATGAGCATGTATCTCCCGGTTATTCTATTGCTGCTGCCAGCACAGCTGGCTAACTAACTAATTACTAGTCAGTCCTATACTTAATCCTACCACCGTCATTCATGACAGAATAAACATACAAGCAAGAAAGATAAATTATGCAGATACCCACAAGTGACCAACTTGATTCCTCAATCACATACCTGTATAACCCCCTAACTGAAGATTTCATAATTTGAGTATAATTAGCTGGATTTTGTCTTAAAGAATGATCACTGTCGTTTTCAATCTGAAACAATAAACAGCAGTTAAAAGCGGCATGAAATAAAATGAATACAAAAGCAACACAAATATGACTTCATGAGAATGCAAGAGGACATATATCATGAACGAGACAAATGGCAACATGAGAGAGTCGGAATCTTACAAGTTTGCCTATAGCATCAAAGCTAGAAGAAAGCAATCTAGCCAACAAATTGTTCTTCAGCTCTTTGTTTGGAATAGTGCGAAGGATCATACTTATTGCACTCACAACTTCTTCCTCATTTTCCAAAGGTAAATGCTTCTTTGCCAAAGCCTGAGGAAGTAACAAACAAGAAGATAGAATTTCTTTATTTCTTTTCATCTTTTAGAATGAAGGGGAGAAGAGGACACAAATATGCAACAAGCAAATAGCAAAGACAATCTCTAGATTGGCAAAAGATAAGAAAGACTTTATTATGAACCCTGAAGAAGCATATGAAAAACACACAAAAAAGAACAAGAAGAATTAACAAACAAACAAGCACAAGGCATTTTATAAAACAAATGAATTATTTGTGATGTATGACAGAACTCTCTTTTCCCTTTTTGTTTTGAAGTCGTTAAGGATTAGGAGGAAGGAAGTCTACAGTACACGCGGGTAATGCTGTTCAAGGTGGAACTTGGGAAATCTGTATGATCTATGCCAAAGATAAAGATTTTGAACCATCTACATTGGTCAAAAACTATTTTTTTAATCCCTTCCATAAAACTAAAAGATTCTAGGAGGGAACAAGGTAAGGTTATCTTTTTATCCATGCAAAAATACCTACTACAACTGGCCTTCCACCAAACCAGATCTACTTTGCAACCATAAATGACCTAAAATGCTTCTGCAACTTTTACTTCATTCATAATTCTAGGCCTAGGAGAAACCAATTGAGCTCCTACCTCAAGAGAAACATTTACAACCATGGTTCTCTCCTTTCTATGGATATTGTCATGATCACCATTTGCACCTTTACAAGGCCTTTGACCATGATTTTTTCCTTTTTGCAGGCACCACTAACATATTCACAATAGAGCAAATTTCTTGGAAATGCTCCAAACCTTCATTTCCAGGAAAGATAGTTCTACAAGTTCTCAATGTTCCCTTAGTAAGTGTCAAGCATTGGAGTCATATCAAATCATCCATCCTAAAACTCCTAGCATCAAGCCCAATCAATCTCTATATTATCCTTCATATAATAAAGAATATTAGCAGGGATAGTGAAGAACAACTTGTCTCTTGGACAGTTGAAACAAAAATTGTGTCCATGACACCCAACTCAAGCCATACAATATAACATGGAAAATTATCAAGTTCATCTCTGTTCCTAACTGAAACAAATACATCCAGAAATTGCTTCGTTGCAGTAATGTTCTATACCACAATAACAGCAGATATCAGATAATTAATCTAAAGCAAGATTTTCCTCCTCATTCTAACAAATCTATGGATGCTAGTTCTTAGCTAATTGTAGAAAAAAACATTTGCGAAAAAACCACCATTGCCATGACAGTGCCTAGAAAGATCCAGCACAATAACAAGCTATAAAAACTAGCATAGCAGCATAGCCAGTAACAAGGGGTTCTGTCAATAGATTGAATGGCATAAACAGTACACGTTTCTTCATGCCAGGATCCTGTATCAGCAAATACAACAGTCCAAACCAATCAACAGAAAAAGAGGGTACTGTAAACTATGTTAGACAAAAGCTTTGCTAATTAATAATTATGAGAGAAACCTCATATTTCAGTGTCAGGATGGCTTTATTTTTTAATCTAATGACAAATCACAAGGAAAAGTATCAGAACGCTACCATCTCACTACTTTAATCTGCTCAATCTTCAATATATGATGACTGATAGGAAAAAGGAAGGACAGGCACACTACTGTACACATGCAAAAACCATTGAAAGTTTAAGTGACGTGTAACGAGGATATGTAAAAATCACTAACTTGAGGAATAACATGCGGAAATTATACCTTCATGCACAGGCATCTAACACTCTTATGACTGCTAATTTATAAATTCATGTTAATGAAATCATGGTTTAATATTTCATATTTCCACAAGGAAGCACAGATACCAAATGTCCCCAAACAATGATGATAAATCTCACGAACACGTTAAGATAAGCAGGGAGAACAGGTAACCAGAACCAAGTCATGGAACAGAGCATTCACTGTTTTCACCCTATATATAAAATAAAACAAAATAAAATAAAAAAAGCAGAAATATGATGTGTTGAAAAAAATGACCTTCCCAATCCTCATTAAAATTTCCAGATTTGAGGGTTCATAAATTGATGCAGGAGCATCTTCACAAAATTTACGGAGCGCCGAGGCACAAACATTTGATGACAGAGGCTCTGAAATCCCTGCAGCAAGAAATAATCTGAAAGTGGATAGTCAGAAAGGATGACTTGAACATTAGGCACATCGGGGAAACATGATGCCAAACTTGTAAAAAAGGTAACTAGAACCAGAGAAAATTGACTAACAGGTGATCCTAAAGATCTTAAGACTAAAACGAACACATATTACATGTTTCAGTATATCCTTACAGTATGGGACCAGCATTAGCTTCAGAAGTAGATATCCATTTGGAATACGAGCCAACAACATCTGCAAGTGATCTGTATACCTAAAGGACATGAGCATCTCAGACATAAGAATAACCCTGATATAGATGGATCTCTAAGCAAGACCAAATTTACTTTAAGCAAAGCAGGAGTATTGGGAAAGTGGTATTTACTGTAAACTTAACAATGAAATAGTTTTCAAGGAAAATATCTGACATACTATGCACATAAATCCCTTGAGCTTATCAGAAGGCCTAGTGGACAACAGCGTTGCCAGTTGCATAATCACTGAAAAATCAAACGTCTGTGCTTCTTGGAGTACTACTTCAGAAACCTGAATGCAGAACCAGAAACTATTAAAATGAGAGCATTATGGATTGCCAAAATGCAATAACTTCCAATATTTATAAGCTCATACGAATGTTTTTGCAGTCAAAATTTTCTCATAAGGGTTGGTCAAGAGAGCAAGCAATTTATAAGCACATATAAAAACGTGTTTGCAGCCAAAGCTTATTGCAAAGGTTGGTTAAGAGAACAACTGTGAATTGAGCACATATCAACAACTGACAACATATAGCTTCTGAAACATTCCTCAACTAAAACCATGAATTTCAACAACGCTAGCAATAACAAAATAATCATAAAGCATATATTTTTATGTGAGGATGTTTCAAGGAATAAACTACATATGCAAACATATACCAATTCATGTGAGGCAAGGAAACAATGTTTTGAATTTTGATTTAATCTTGATTATGGAAATTTAAAGTTTTCTTGTAAGACCCATTTACTTTCCCGTTATTATTGATTTTCGATTTACGAAAGCTATAAAAATTGAGCTATAAAAATTGTTAAATTCTAATTTGTTATACAAGGTAAGAATATTCCTAATGCAGAATAACACATCTCAAGAAGCCAAATATAAGCAGGTAAAAAAAAAAAAAATGAGACTAGGACCAGGCAACATGACCTGCTCTTGCAAACTTACACTGAAATAAAACAAATCCATATTGAAAGCCATATTGTTTAACTCATAATAATAATAATAAAAAAAATATCTTACTTACCAAAATTAACAAACCCATATTGAAACTACTAAAACCAG